>BEXV01000351.1:174401-185740 GCA_003118195.1 Hemicentrotus pulcherrimus | reverse complement strand
CCCCCCCCCCCCCTCGGTCTCTGTCTCTCTATCAGTTTGTCTCTGTCTCTCCTCTCTTTCTGATCCTATCTCCCAATCTCTCTCTCTCTCTCTCTTTCTTGCTCTCTCTCACTCTCTCTCTGCCTCTGCCTCTGCCTCTGCACTCCCCTCTCTTTTTCTATCTCTCACCATTACCATTCTCTTTTTACTTCCTCTCAGTATATTATATATTTATGAAAATAATCTTGTTTTTCTTCCCTTGATCACCTGCAGTCCTGCCTCGGTGAGAGAAGGCCGGATGAGTTACAATGAATTTGTTTGGTTCCTTTTATCGGAGGAAGACAAGAAACAGCCAATCAGGTAAACAAACACCTTTACACATATATCCATGAACATATGGACCTTTTAATAGCACTTACTAGGCTGAGTTATTGAGGTGCCCTCTTGGCCGGATAGCGTTTTGATTCCACCCCCTCAGGCAGAAAGTTCAAGCTATGTGAAAAGTTTCAGATTTGTAATGGTTTTTTGTCATTCCCCTTGGGGGGGGGGGGAGGGGGTGCCAACATTACCTTGCCATTTGTAGACTGATCAAATACATTGAGCATCAGATAATGAATGAGCCTGTGAAGTTTCATACCCACATCTCGAATGGATTTTGATCTCCAGTCACATATTCAGGTATTAACAATTCGGCCTTTAATGTTACAATACATTAGGAAAATGTTAATTTTGACCACACCAAGGGTTAATGGGGGTGTCCTGTTTTTTTCTTCATGTTTAGCCAGAATACTTCTATTAGGACTTTGAGACCGAATTTGAAGATTTCATAATACAAACAGTGACAAAGAAAATATCGTCGCCTGGGTGGCAGAAGGGCGTTAGCTTGAATTTCAGGTAAAAAATGAAGCGTTAAGCAGAAGGGCGTTAGCACTAAATCGCCTTAAACTTTTTTTAAACCGACTTATTTCTGAAAAGAAATTGTGGCCGTGTTCTACTATAACATTTTATTAGTCTTTTAAGTTTTAAACCAATTTTTGGGGATGGAAAGCAGTTAAAATATAATACAAATCTTTAAATGCAAATAATTCAAAAAGTAGTTTTCAAGTCTAACGCCCTTCTGCCAGCCTGCCGACGATATTGTTCCCCTCTTTTTTTCTTCCACTCTGAACCATGACCGCCATTTTTCATTTTGCTTCACAGTATAGAGTACTGGTTCTCGACTGGGATGATCTTCCATTAATGTTTGAGCTGGAGTACTTCTTTAAAGATGTCTGAGGCCATATTTGAATATATTACAAATCAAATACAAAGAGTGTTAACTGATAGAAAATAGTGATCAAAAATAGTAGTGCCCCCCTCCCCCCCAACCCCCACCTCTCTGCTCTTTCATTTCTTGACCATTTCTTAAGTCTTCATTTTATTTCCCACACAGTATAGAGTACTGGTTCCGATGCATGGATCTGGACGGGGACGGTCTTCTCTCCATGTTTGAGCTGGAGTTCTTCTACGAGGAACAACTCAACAAGATGGAAAGCCTCGGCATTGAGACCTTGCCGTTTGAAGATTGTCTGTGTCAGGTAGGCCCATGCTTCATTGTTGATATCAAAGGGAAGTCCAATCGCATTAGCAAGTCGCTCTGAAGGAAGAAAAATCACAGGAGAATCTCAGAATATGTGAAAAATTAAACAAAATTTCACTGTACGTGACACTTAGCACAATTGATTCAATTTTATTTGGATGATTCTAGAAACTCACAATACTCAACCTTCTCATGTCTTTTCCAATAATCTGTCCAAAATCTTATGGGGAAAGGTCATTTTCATATGCAGCCAATTTTTAATGGAATAACTTAGAAATAGAGAAACATACTTATTTAGCACTTTGTAAAATCTCACAATTATGAACCCGGGGCACCATTTCTATTCCTTCTGTATTCTGTGCCGCGTAGAGATATGCAATTTTGCCTACCGGTATGTGTTATGAGCTATACAAAAACGTTTAATTATTATTATTATAGACAGTTTCTTTCACTATGCTATCACATAACTCAAACTCAATTTCATAATTAATCATTGATACGCTTTTTTGAACATTTCTTTTTCTTACAGTTACTAGACTTGGTGAAGCCAAAGAACCCAGACTATATCACATTGCATGATCTCAAAAACTGCAAGCTGGCCTACATCTTCTTCGATACCCTCTTCAACCTAGAGAAATTCTTAGAGCATGAGCAGAGAGATCCCTTCGCAAGCAACAGGGTAAGCCCATAGCTAGTATATTGCTGTTTGGTCTACAGCCAGTTTGTCTACGACCCAATTGCTCTATTAATCATAGACAGATTATTAGACTCAATGAACAATAGACCAAATGGGTAGTTTGTCTACGACCCAATTGCTCTAAATTCACACTTTGGTGACAATTGAGGCAAAGTGGTTTACCTTTCTCTTCTATGAAGAAATACTTCAGAGACCAATCTGATTGAAAGTTTTTGCCTTCATCCGAAACTTTCCTTTTC
Organism: Hemicentrotus pulcherrimus; assembly: GCA_003118195.1. Taxonomy (NCBI): domain Eukaryota; kingdom Metazoa; phylum Echinodermata; class Echinoidea; order Camarodonta; family Strongylocentrotidae; genus Hemicentrotus; species Hemicentrotus pulcherrimus. The sequence continues at coordinate 183,246 of BEXV01000351.1, read as the reverse complement.
TTTGCAGGTCTCAAAGTCGGTGCCATGTTGGTTGTTATTTTAAAAAAAATCAAGGACACAACAGAGAGAATATCCTTACTTTATTAGTTGTACACTGTACATCTCATAGGACGCGGTGTAAAGAGAAGGGGACTATCCAGTTTATGATTAAGGTTCATGAGAAAATTCAACAGCGGGAGAAAAGGGTTGTACATTTAGGTTTCAAGAAAAGTATGGCATTTCAAACATATTTCTTGATTCACTACATTTGAATATTTACAAATGTTACTGCGTGCGGAAATTGCAAACTGAAATTAACAAGGCGTGTGATGTTAATGTTGTTAATGTAATGTAATGAGAGGGAATTTGAGGAGTTTTGTATCAACCAAGCAACGAGTCAATATGTTGTGAATGATGAAAACAAATTATGGAAATAGAGATAGCTGTGTGTAAATGTTTTACCCTATTTCATCGCTGCTATGCGGGCCCCATTTCATTCATGAGCTATTTTTATAATTACTTTTTCAAAGCTCCGCGGGCCGTACCAGAAGAGCACTTTGATTTTCTTACTCAACTCTTACTCAACACCCCCCACCCCTTCCCTGTTGATCCCCCCAAAATTTCATACGATCTCCCTCAGAGCAGTTCCCCAGATTGATTCTAATGAGCTATCAGTACAGATTTCTATGGATCAGATACTTTTTATACATAGACATATTTCGGGGCAGGATTTTTGAAGAGCTGAATTGATCGCCTTTCATTGAATCAACCAAAATCTAATTTGATTTTGCTGCTGCGTTATGCTAATAAAATATGTTTTTAAAGGTTGTCAATTGTATATTTGTTTAAAAAGTGATTTTGTGCCAATTTATGATTTGATGTTCTTTTTTAAGATTCCTGCTATTAAACAAATGCAGGCATGCAGCAAAAATGCAGAGAATCTATGCAGCAAACATTTGCCTTTTCTTTTTATGTATCTGGTATTGTTTCTGGTTTGTGAATTAACATGATTGTCATGAAAGGGTTGAATTGTTGTCATTGATTTTGGCCTGTGACCAGTCTCGTTATTTTTACAATGTTATGGCTCTTTGCAGGACTACGACAGTGAGAGTCCAGAGCCGACAGACTGGGAGAAGTACGCCGCGGATGAGTACGAGATGCTGGTAGCGGAGGAGGGAGGGCAGGACACACAGCAACACTCCCAACAGGGTGACGACTGGTGAGTTTCAGGCAAACCCCTAAACATTTTGGTTTTGGTCCTCCCCCCTTTTGAACCACTAGGTTTATGAAAAGTTATAATAACTCATCTTTCAAGAGTAATATTTTGTGTTTTTGTCCTTTATGTTCTCATTATGGTTTATTGTACTATTATAGTATAAATATATATCATTTCAGGTTGAAATGTCACAAATGTTTATTCTAGTTAATAATGGATTTTGTATTCAATTTGTTTAACTTCAACAAGTATCTTAAAAATGTATTCATGTTTGAACAAAATTCATTATTTCCAAGATATCATTGTCAGCAGGGCAACAAACCGGGGAACTGAAAAAGAAACAAAGCTATAATTTTGAATAATATTACTTGGGGCATCATTTTTGCAGTTTTGCATAAGGTTGGTTTATTGGAAGAATATGGTCCTAAGCCTACAAAATTACGATAAAGATAAAAAATTGCCAGAAATTGAATGACATGGCTTTGTCATGCCATCGGTGATAAACTGTGTCCAATGCACACACTGAGAGTTGTTTGCCAAAAACTGAAAGTGTGACTGATGTGTTCTCCTTGCAGCGACTACTCGGACGACTTTGAGCCTGATGAGGATATCATCACCATCGACCTCCGTCAGAAGGCCACCATCTCCGAACCCGGTGCAGAGCCGCAGAGGAACCAGTGGATCGGGGACGGGGGCAACGACTCATGACGATAGTCATCTACCAGTGTCCTTTTTTTTCCAGCCATGATGTAGAGTCTAAGCTTTAGCTATTACGAGTCCAACCTGTCTAAAGATTTGTTTACATATGCCACAGTGGGTTTGTTTTTGTGTGTACTAAATGAATGGCAAGTGGGGTGGAGCAAGTAGCAGCACGCAACAAAGATCATATGCACTTGTGTGTGTGTGTCATAAGATATAAAGATATGACTCACATTATACTGAAAGCCCCTACTGGATAAAGTGCTTGGCCATATGTGAACAAGGCGTTAGTGGCCACCTCCATATAGCATACCTGCCAACCCTCCCGTTTATTCCGGAATATTCTGTTTTTCTGGATTTTTAGGACCCCAAAATACAGAATATTCTGGATTTTCAAAATTTTGTATTTGCTTTTTTGCACAGGTTTACCGAGTATTGTCAGTTACACTGCCGCTGCATGTGCGAACGCCTGTTAAGGGTACAGATTTCTTATTTTCTAAGATATACCGTTCTAAAAATTCTTAATTCTCATTTTCAAATGTTGGCAGGTATGATATAGTGGTCACCAATATTGTCTCCTTCTGGAAAGGAATGTGTGTTGTTGAATCTGTCTATCAGGCACCTTGTCAGTAGTGGCTACCTGTATGCTCTTCCCCTCATGGAAGGTAATGTACCTGTCTTGAAAGGCCACCTTCATGTGCCTCCAGTGGTCACTTTATTATGTTTTCATTGGGTGGCCTTAATGGACAGGTTCAATTTTACCATTTGTTGTATTTTTTTTCTTTCTGATATGCCGTTGCATATACAATACATGTATCAGTTTTGAACTGTAAATGGAATGGTTTGATCGAGTTAGTTGACCATATGTAAGGAATATGGTATGAATGCTCCCCAGGGAGTGGAGATGTTGCAGACATTGTGCGTGAATGAATCCAGAGACTGGGGTAATGACAATATCTGTAATGTGCTTAGAGATGATGATTTATATTAGGCGCTATATAAATCCAGATTTATTATTTCTGTTAAGAGAGTGGGATAGATATCACTTACTATGAAATTTCTTTATAGACCACCTGTATAGAAAGACCACATTTTCATGTTTCCCTTCAATTATCTTTATATACAGGTTTCACTTTACTGTGAAACTTGTTTTAGCGACATCATGTGTAGGAGAAAGAAACGCCTTGCAATAAAGACCACATTATATGTTTTTGTAGAAAAGTGTTTCTCATTGAAATCTGTATCGAAAGATCTGAGCTTAGAGACTGCCTGTTTGTAGAGACCACTCTTTTCCAATGAACAGTTAGTATGTACCATATTTGCTTGTGTAAACGCCGCAGTATTTTCGTGAGAGAAAAATATCAAAAAGTCAGGGTGCGGCGTATGTGGCGAAAAAGTGAAAAAATTAAAAAAGTAAGTTAAAACCAGCACAAATTTACACACATGGGACTACAACCAGTACAATAACTATACCACTATGGTACAGGACATTTCCACACATCTTACCGACAATTTTATCTTGCATTGTTGACATGAAGACGAAAATAAACTTCCAAAAACAACATCTGCCGATAGATCTTGATCTAAGTTCGTGCCAATGCATTGCAAAAGTAAAAGAAGGGCCCGTTTAACGGAGCTGCCGCGAAGCATCCAGCACGCGAAGTCGCCATTTTCAATCCATTTCAATGTATACATCACAGAAAACTGCAAGATACTGTATCAGTGCTTGATGGCCGAGCGGTCTAAGGCGTTGACTTTAGTCGCATCGCCATCGGGGGTGCAAGAGATTGAATCCCGTCTTTGACAAACAAAAAAAATCTAACAGAATTTTTGTTGTTCTTTTTTTTAAGGTCAAAATTGGGGGTGCGGCCTATACGGGGGTGCGGCGTTATCGCCGGCAAATACGATATACGTTTAGGCTATACACGTCTCATGAAGTTATTCATTTGCAACATGATTTTTATTCACACAGGAGGTTCTTTTCAGGTATCAGAGCAGATCTTTACCACTTTTAATACAGAGTTGAGAGATTGCTTAATTAGGATGTATGGTATTGGGAATGCATCATGGGAAAAGAATGAAAGATGCTGGGAATGATATTTAATTCAGGTTTGGTATCAAAATTGTCAGGTCTGAAGTTCTTATTTTTGTAGGAAAGTTTAACGGGTTGAGATAAAATGAACTGGGCCCTGTCTTACAAAGAGTTGCGTAAGTAAGCCATCACCTATCTCTTATGTACATAGTTGTGATTGATATCAATCGCAAATAAGTTGTGATTAATATCAACTCTTTGTTAGACAGGGCCCTGAAGTTCATCCATTATTTTGTTATGAGCAAGGTCATAGTACCCCAAAAATGAAAGTGAATATTAATTGCTCTAAAATTTCTGACTGGTGTGTCCATTCAATGGACTTCTTTTGGTATACGTTTTCTTCTGATCACCTCATTAAATCACTGCAGAGAATAGCATGTCTGGTATTCTTACAGCTTGTTAGATTCTCTTTCAACTGTCTTTTGACTTTCAACACTGTATGCATAAATGTTTTTGCAATATCGGTAAATTATGGATTGGAATCAATCGTATGCAAGCAATGCTATTTTGTTTAAACAGTAATGACATACTCAGACCACTATCTCAGTAGAACATACCGTTCTTGCATTCATACTTAGTGACGCATATTCTGAATGCAAAACGATTTTTCATTGTAGAAAAAATGATTACATTAATCGTATAACATGCCATTTCTGTTGAAAAACTGTTTTATTCTTTTCATAGTCTTTGATTTTGATATTTCATTTTAGATGCTGCAATCATAGTATTTGTTCATTAAGGCATCTATCTTGCTCTCTTTTGAAAGTAGCTAACAATTCACTCTCTCTGATGCTGGCTTGTTATTTTGTACCGCTATGTATTATATCTTGGACTGTTATCTCTCTTCGATACCTCTGTTACCTTATTTCAGCTTGATTCTGTAGTATCTGTACTTCGCTTCTGATTTATTCTCAACTCATCAAAAACATCATATTACTTTTTGATGGGTAACCATACCAAGACATTTTTTGTTGTTTTGTATTTCATGTTTTATTGATCCTCTTTATTTCAAATTACACATTACAAATTATCAACATAAACTGTGGTGGATTATATAACATAATAAATATTATTAATAAAATACAAATGATGTGAAATGTGCACATATCTAACATACATAAAAAACAACGACAAAAAGACATTGATCTGCCTAGTAGCTTTATAGAACACATTTTGCAGAAAGAAGATTTTGAGTTAACAAGTCGTCGCCTGGCTGGCAGAAGGGCGTTAGCTCGAACTTCAGGTAAAAAATGAAGCGTTAAGCAGAAGGGCGTTAGCAGTAAATCGCCTTAAACTTTAATAAAACTGACTTATTTCCGAGAAAATTGTGGCCGTGTTCTACTATTACATTTCTATCAGTCTTTTAAGTTTTAAACCAATTTTCGGGACGGAAAACAAATCTTTAAATGCGAATTATATGAAAAGTATTTTTTGAGTCGCTCGCGCGCTAATGCCCTTCTGCCAGCCGCCCGACGAAGTGCATATGCCATATTGTCAAGAATACCACATAGAATTATTTTTCTCTTTCTTGTGTCACTAGATTTAAAACTCTCCCTCTCTTTAATTATGTGCCCTTTCTCTGTTTTGTCTGTTGTGTCATAATTTTGTTCATCTTAATTGTGTTCTTGCCATCATATTCTCCTGTTCATCATTGTATCACATGACCGATCATCTTTTCTTTTTGGGCATCCCTCCTTTTTGCAGCTTCAGTTCATTGAAATAAGTATAAAATCATCAGGTTTAATGAATCAACATACTATTTATAGATATTTTGCACATCTGTCTATCGCTATATGGCTTTGATAGATGCATTTTAATGAATTTCAAGATTTACATTATTTTGATGTTTAGATTTGTCAAAAATGTGTACCGGTATGTTACTATAGCTGCACATCAAAAGCAATAGAAAATGTGAGCCTGATATAAACAAATAAGCTAGAATAGAATATGCTTCTCATGATTTACATATAAAGCAATAATTTGTTTTAAATATATGCAGTTTTCTTCCTTTCTCTCTCTCTCTCTTGCTCTTGGAGCATATTTTGTAGAACTGCCTTCTCTCTTTCTCTTTCTTTTTGTGTCATTTTCTTAAGCAATAGAAACAGTCTGCCATGAGCAGATCGTCTGTTTGGAGTCAGAAGGTTGTTATGTCATGTACTTTAACTAATGCCTTTCTGGTTCTGAACAGATGATGTGGTATTTGAAAGAGACTTGATTTGAGAAGAAAGTAGAGGCATTTAACAAAAGAGTAATTTGATCTAGTAGGAATGAAGCAATACTTTGGAGAACAAAGGATTGCTCTTTCTCTCAGAATTTAAGATGAGTTCATTGACGTCTGCAGAGAGCCAGAAGAGCTTTAAATCATATTCATTCACAGAGAGTTAACATCCTTCTGGCTCTTAAAGGTAATACAAAGTTTTGGAAAATTTTGAAAATTGGGAGGATAGTGATTTTTAACAATTTGATATATTTGGATGCACCTGTGGATGTATTATAAGCACTAGAAAATTTAGCACCTAAAACACTTCTGCTTTCGAGGAAAACTGAATATAAAAATTTTCCGGTGCTCCCGGTGCATTTTGATAAATTTCAAATAGCGTCTACAGCCGTAAATTGGTAGCTGCGACCATGAAAATCTCAAAATATGTTGTTGATATATATAATTTAGCTAATGGGTCAATTTTAGTCAAGAAACATTGTTTAATAGCTTAATTTATATCTTGACCTTGACAGGGAGCTATACATCACAAAGAGTTTATTGTTTAAAATATCATAACTTTAAAATATCATAACTTTAGACTCGATTTCAAACGCAACGATCACTGTGAATATTATAGGATCGCATATGCTTCCAATATGTTCAGTGGAACCAAATTTACGACCTCATACCAAAACTTTCTATTACCTTTAAAAGACAGTACATATTTTAAAACTGGTTTGCATCGAGTTAAGATTATTACCATTTTAGAGGTGGCTTGATGTTGAAGTCCACTAAGAAACTATTTAAATGAATGATAACTTATCTATATTTCTAACAATACTTGTCTGTATATTTCGCTTTAGATACTTATTTCAATTCACTTTGAATCATACAATTTTGTATTAGTACTACTTATATTGATTGACTCATGGAAATGTATCAAAAATGTTGACAAGTGCACTTCTTTCTATTCTAATTTCATGCAGAGTTTGTAATTAAGTAGATATTCAGAATGCCTTTTTCAATAGTCTAATATTTATTGTGATATCTGTCTATTATTGGAATGAATTATTTGTGAGATTATTTATTATGTACAGAGGAAAGAATTTGTTTATGTGTATGAGAGAGGAAATGGATTATATGAATAAATGCAGGCCTGGTATGATGACCTAACAAACTTTAGGAATGTATAAGGATATGGATAATTATAATGATTATCTTCACTTGTTCCATATTGTGATGAGAATGTAGTGATTTTCAAGCTTGCATGAGGTTTAATCGACCAATGTAATTATTTTTTTCGTCCAAATACAAATTTGATGAGAATTTTCAATTAAGAATGTAAAAAAAAAACTGAGTAAGTTTATTCGGTTAAATGATTAATGATTAAAGCCTAGTCCATATTCCATGGAATATTTATTTTAATGATACATAATATTATTATTATTACCTATCACAATTTTATCAAGAAAAATATTCTAAAGCCAAAGTATATTTATATCAGTGCTTCACTGGAAAATATGCTTCTTAAAATTGCATCTCTTTGTGACTGAGATAGTAACTAAATTCACATACCACCTTGAAAGATGCGTAATTTCAAGAATTATGATCAAAACAATAATGTTACCACTTTATTCTGAGGCCTGCCATTATCATTACCAAACAAGATAAATATTTATTCAAAAGTATGCAAGTTAATGCATTTCCAGTTCTTGAAAATCAGATTCAGATTCAGATTTATTTTCTTGTACGCTATTGATTATAGCATCTGAAACTTATTACTAAGCAGCATCGCATTTTATTTTCTTCTCTAAATAAAGGAATATCTCACTGTAATGTTAAAAGCGTAATTTTGATCAACTTCGATTAGAAAGTACACTGTTTTAGACAGTTAATTGGAATTTCATTAACTCATTAATCATTTTTGTGTATTGGATAAAATATGAATTCTGATGATGACTAGAATATCTACTGTAGCATATTATGAGACAATTTTGGTCTTGTGCTCCTTTTTGAAAGTTTTTTTTTGGAAAGAAATGACAGATAATTGCAGAAATTATTTAATATTTAACCAGAAGTATCTTCTATGGAAATTTGAATACATGATCAGATTATGTCAAATATTTTGTGATTTTTGCGTTTCAATAGGCAACGATAATTGCAGGTCTGTATCTTGTTTTTTGCAACATCTGCCACCGTTTTGATTGGGTATACGTCAGAGTTTGTAACTCAAATTGATGGAATAATGAACTGATGTAAATGTCCTATATTTTGTGTGCTTTAATTTTATCACTTTTTTTTCTCAATTTCGACTCTCTGAGAGATCGATTGAAAAAGAAAATAGATTTCTGCTAAAATATTTGCAATTCTAATTGTAAGAGTTTAGATTTTGATTATTTGCAGTGATTTGTAGAGTACGATGGTGATAATGATTGAAGGTGGAAAGATAGAGGTGTGAAGAGAGAGAAGGAGGAGGGAGAAAGACGGGGAGAACATAGCGGAGGGAGGAAGCGGGGTGAAAAGAGAGGGTGATAAGAAGGGTATGAGGGAGATGACAAGAGACCCGGAGCCTCGGTGGGAAGAGAGAGGAGGATGAGAGTAACTCGGTAAATATGGTTATTCAAAAGAGGTTCAGAATCTTTTTCTGAAGAAAAAAAAA
>BEXV01000351.1:156036-171593 GCA_003118195.1 Hemicentrotus pulcherrimus | reverse complement strand
CCCCCCCCCCCCCCCCCCCCAAAAAAAAGAAAATTGTTTGGCGGGGCTGATGAGTTGAGGGAAATGATGCCGGAGATATTGACTTTGTAGCATTGACTCGGCAGCTAACAAGCATCCAAGACGTGTGTGACGATGAGAGAAAACCTATCAAATACATTAAAACAATCTGTGAGATTTTCAACAACAGTCCAATCTTTAAGAGATTATTCTTAGAGGTGCACATCCTTCTTCTCATATACCTTACCATCCCACTTTCAATGGCAACTGCAGAAAGAACACTCTCTGTCTTGAAACGGATCAAAACTTATCCATACAATAGTACAATGACACAAAGAAAGCTCAACCAAAGCTTAATATTACACATATATAAACCTCGTTCAGATAAACTGGACTTGAAAACTATTGCCCAAAACTTTGTCACAGGAACACAAGTAGACAAAAATTCTTTGGTACATTTGTCTGAGGCTGCATGTGAAAGTAGCTCCTCAAAAGAAGAAAGGTCTAAAGTTTTTCGCCGCGATGACATAGAGGAACAAAAAAATTATTTCCAGGTGCAAATTAAAGGCAAAGGATGATCTCAGAATTATATTTTTTGGGTGGTGCCACATTTCAGTTTTTAAATATGTCCAATTATAGGCATGTGTGACAATAAAAGTTTTGTTTTTCACGTTCTTGGCGTATTAATTTTTCCAAAGGTGGTAAATGTGTGTTATTTTAACACTTATTACTTTGTCTAACTTAATAAAAATAAACTGAATATCTTACAATTCAACGATTTCTTCAAGTAGGCCTACTTTTATTAATTTCTTGAACTGCTTAAAAGAAAGGCTACAAATGCTTTTTTTTATTGTAGAGCTGTAGTGTGAACAGGCTACTTAGTAATTCACATTTATATATTGGTGCACATTATAATGCTTGATCATCCTCTCCTACCTGTTTGTTTTCATTCCTCTGTTCGTCATCCTTTATTTCCTACATATGATATTTGAATATTCATTATTTCCTTTTATTATATAATCTATCTATCTATCAGGCTATAGTTCATTCAGACGTTGGACAAATCCCTCCTCATAACAATTTCCATTCTCTTCTGTTTCTAGCTGTCCTAGTCCAAGCGGCCGTTCCCATACATTGTATGATGTTAGGTCATCTCTCAATCTTCTCTTCTGCCTTCCTCTTCTTCTCTTTCCCATCCTTGGTTGCCATTCTGTTAAACGATTTGTCCATCTATTGTCCTGAAGTCTTGCTACATGCCCATGCAGCCCATCTCCACTTTGATTCTCTGACTTTCTCCATGATGTCTTTAACCTTTGTTTTCTGGCGTATGACTTCATGATTGATTTTGTCTCGCAGATTTATTCATATAAATGAAAATGTAAATGCAAAATAAACCCCGGAGGATTAAAGTTGTAAAGCCTAGGGCAGTCCAACACACGCAATCATGGAGTAAGGGTGTCTTCATCGAAGTGTCTCTGTAAGTTAAGAACCACGTCCTTTGCCTACCCGCTCAGGCAACTCTACATTCAGGGGCGTTACTAAAGGGGTGTGGGGTTGAAGTCGGTGGGATTTTTTTATGTCGGTCGGCCGGCAATTTTTTCCGAACTGTGACTTTTTATCGGACAAAAAAACATTTTTAAAAATTCAGACAATGATTAGTAGTCGGTACAACGAATCGTCTCTAATAATTTAATGAAACGTCAAAGCTTCCGCACTTCGCGCGGGAGGAGGAGGGGGGGGGGGGACTGAATTCGGACAAGGAATAAGAGTCGAAAACAGAAATAACAACGAATCGTCTTATGTCTCTCATGATTAGTGTAACGTCAAAGCTTCCGCGCTTCGCGCGGTTGGGGAAAATCTTAAAAATAATGTAGCTCCTGGCCCCGGGTTTTACAACGATTAGGAATAATAATTTAATAATACGTGAAAGCTTCCGCGCTATGCACGGGAGGGGGGAGGACCGAATTCATACTAGGATTAAGAGTCGAAACGGTACAAAGAATCGTCTTCTTTTTCTATTAATTTAATGAAACGTCAAAGCTTTCGCTCTTCTCGCGGGAGGGGCCAAAATCAATTCAGACAAGGATTAAGAATAATAATTTAATGAAACGTAAAAGCTTTCGCTCTTCTCGCGGGAGGGGGAAAACTGAATTCAGACAAGGATTAAGAGTAGAGAATGGTACAACGAGTCGTCTTCTTTCTCGAGTAATTTAATGAAATGTCAAAACTGCCGCGCTTCGCGCGGGAGGGGCCAAAATCAATTCAGACAAGGATTAAGAATAATAATTTAATGAAACGTAAAAGCTTACGCGCTTTGCGCGGGAAGGGAGATACTGAATTCAGCCAAGGATTAAGAGTCGAAAACAGTACAACGAATCGTCCTCTTTCTGTAATAATTTAATGAAACTTTCCGCGCTTCTTGGGGGAGGGGGATCGACCTTAAAAATAATTTAGCTCCTGGCTCCGGGTTTATAAGGTTAAATTCGTAGACATTGGCATTAATATATTTGTCGGGTATTGGTGGCTAGTTTTGTCGGGAGTCGGTGGCCTCTACACCCTCCCCCCACTGAAAAGGGTCTAGTGACGCCCCTGTCTACATTATCAAGTCATTATATCGAGAAAAAAAAAAATCGGCTCACGCTTTGCGCCCGCATGGTTCAACTGCATATGGAATTACGAAAGTTATCAGCGTCCTAATCTATTTAACCATTTTAAGGGATTTTTTTAAATAAGGGTTTAGAACGCAGTGATTTCAGGTCACTTTATCGAGAGAGAAAAAAAGATCAGCTCGCGCGATGCGCTAGCGTGATATTATTGCATAATGGGTATATAATTTAGAATACTGTGTTTCCAGGTATTCACCCTATGATATCCCCCTCCCTAGTGGTGGTCTAAAAATGGGGGTAGAGCAAAGAGAGAAGAAAAAGGAAGGCTTAACAAGTTGGGACTGTCTTAAANCCCCCCCCCCCCCCATCCTGAAAATCTTCCTAACTCTATGTGTCCTATCTGTGAAATTTAAACGTTAGTTGTGTTCTAATAATCAAATTATGCAAGGAAACCCGATTGCTTGCTAGACTTCACTGTCAGATACTGTTGTCAGTATTGAGGGAGTGACTGGCTTTTTTCTTCTTTGGTAGTAACATATACATAGAACTGCAAAGGATTTGTCTACATCAATAACTTACTTCTTGCAATGGCCAAAATTAAACTGATTGAATCTTTGCGCAGCATAAAACGTACGGCCATGTGGTACAATGGTCTGAAAATCAAGACTATTACTCATTGGCTCTACAGCTTCTCAGTCGATTATGCAATAGTCGTTATTTTCCCACTTTCAAGCCCCCCTTTTTTTAAGGGGAGTTCTAAATTAATATTATCTTTCAAATGCCATTGGAATTTAACCTTTTCATTTTTGTGTCCTGCAAATGGGACATAGTACCTTTAAGACTAAAAAAAAGGTCGGCGCTCCATCAACGTTAATCTCACTCTTTCTTTTTGTTTTTAATCAGATTGATCTCAATATATATAATTTAGTATTCTTGAAATACAAGACTTGGAAGTACATGACGGGAAAGAAAGACCAGAGTCGGACATTCAACATTTTGAGAACAATAAGAAATCATGACTACAACTTTAGTCCATTTCATTTTATATAATTATGCTGACTTGTCAAAGAACGTGGGTAAAACGTATTCCGTCATTTCAAGAATTACAAGAACACGTTTTGCCGCAATTCAGGGATTGCCTCAATAGTAGGCCTTTAAAGTAAATCGAATTTCATCTTTCAATTTGTTGTTGACGAGAAGATAGTTTCGGGTTTGAGGTCCCTCTCATCGTGATTTTCCACTGCACAATTATTTCCTTATCCCAATGCAGTCAACAATGGATTTTACAAGAGACATTACTGTAGCTCACTCGAAATCCCCGCACACTCAAAACTCTTGAAAATGCAAGAGGATAAACTGCAATAAAAAGATGTGTCCAATGTTCATAATGAATATCAGCAGATTTTAATTCATTCAAACTCCAATACAGAGCGACGCAACATCAAAACATACTAGCATGTAGTAGTACAAGTAAGAAGCTGGTAACTTCTTGGTACAAGTAAATTTGCGAACAATTCTACACATTAAAGCACTTATTGAAGTTAAACTGGTCTTTAGGCTTTAACCAAGTTACCTTTTGAGAGACTCGAACAAACGTTGAAATTTTAAACTATACAAAACTTGATAACAACAATAAGACGTAATTTTAATACATTCATTCACCAAGGTCACACACAATGGCTATAAGGAATAATGAAATAACAATCTCTAAAGTAAAGATTACACATTTCTATTTCGATTTAAATCGGGGGAGAAATATCCGTGAATGTTCGAGTGGCAGAGGATAGATGGATGATCCCTCGAACCTTTGATATACAAAAAACGAGGAAGCTGTTTTCTAAATTGTTTTCCTATCCCAGTAAAACCGTTATTTAATTAGTTAGTAGGCCTAAAGAGAAATGCAACATTGTGTGCAAGAAAGTGTATACCCGTTTCCTGAAATATTTGGTTGAGAATACAGGATATTATTACGATTCAGAAACAAGTCGTAGAACTATAGTTATCATTAAAAAAAATACACTCTTTCTTACGAAACATAAATAGATTAATGGTATATTAAATTTGAAGTAAGATTCATGATTGCAAGCGAATCAGAAATATGCCGACCTTCTCCATAATTTAGCTGAATAGCAAGCGAAGAAAACACACAGTATAAAAGTAGAGTAACGACATTCTGCTATTTGAACATCAACATTACCATTCACCAAGGTAAAACACAACAATCTTGAAAGCGGTATACTCTTTTCCTCAACTTTTACATGTTTTTTACTAAAATGTCGCCATGGGACTTCAAATTATCGGTGATTGGATTTTGGCACCGTGAATTAAGTTAGCTTTGAATTTCTGAAACAAAGAATTTAATAATGGGAACTTGGGATCCTTGGTTTTTGGCATAACTTTTACAGGAAAGCTGTTTAATTGATTAAAAACAATGTATGCCGGCGGAACTAGAATGAGGGAAGCTTCTAGGCGAAGACCGTTTTGACATCCGGTCGTAAGAAAGAAACTAGCGTTTTCAGTGTGCGTTGAGATAATTGACACTTTTCAAAAAGCATTTATTAAATACAATCCAAGATTCGGGGTTTCCTTTATTAAGCTCTGGAACAAAAACAGTAAAAATGTAGGCTAAACCTTTGAAACGTTCTGCTTTGTTTTACAACCTATGTAATATCATAATGTAGTACACAATAATGATGATTCTTTTCTTCTTCATCAATTAGGTTTTAAAAAAGAAGTGTATTGAAGTGAAATAACATTGAATTCAAATTGAATATTTCACAATCACACTGAAAAATGTACAATTATATGCTCACCATTAGTATAATGGACCTATAACATATGGTCAAGCAGCACTTAATCATGAATAATAATGTTCATTTCCACCTAAACATGTATAAAATATATTTACATATCCCTATAAGTTCTGCTATATTTTGATAATGCCCCAAACTGGCGATGTGCTAATAATAAATCAAGTATAGAAATCTAATGAAACAAAGAGTAGAGCTGGTGAACCAAAAGTATCCAACAAGCTTTTTGAAAGCGATGAAGATACGTTTTATGATAACTCTGCATGTACTGTATATCACTTAGAATCTTTCTACACGGAGGTGTTAAAATTACTTTATTTTTTAATTTTTTTACCTGTTGTTGTAAAATTGACAGAAGTAGCTTGTTTAGACATGACACAGTAAACCCAATGCACACAAAAATGGGGGGAAATACGTTTTTTGTTAAAGGTGTACATGAATAAAACTGTGCACAACCAAGGTTGTATGCATTTTCGTTGAGCTCTGTGTTATAAGATACCAGAAATAAGAAGCTAATTCAATTTTATGTCATCATGAACAACAACATTGTTAATACAGTGGTTTTCCACATCATATCTTAACAAGGCTTAATCGGTGCTAATGGAAATAAACAAGACAGTGGACAGTATTGCAACCAAATGAATCACAAAGTGCTGGCAGTCCATATGTAGTAAGTCCATTGTTACTTCTGCTAGTGAACTAGTCACGTTCTTTACAGGCATCAAAGTCTATCATACAAATTATGTACAAATTGTCCTCTTTTTAAGGGTTGTTATTTACAAAATTCAGTACATTTTCAACCAGTGAGTTTCGACTATATACATGTTATAAAAATAAGTTAGAATGTACATTACCCGCATTCAGTTGGCTTAGTCAAGTACACTTAATATTTACAATAGTTTACAAAGAGTACAAATATTTTCAGAGAACAATTTTTAAAATAAAAATGCACATATTCTAGGGAACAAAGTTCAACAAAGTAAAGCTAAATGTTGATTTGTCTATCCAATTATAGGTCTTATGACTGTGTAATGGATTTGACTTGAGGAAAAAGATCAACATAAACTTGTAGAGATGCATAATTGCATATGTACATGTAGGTACACTGTACATAGAGTCATAGACATTAGGATATGAATAATTAATAGGCAATTAGATCCCATCAAAAAGTATGATATGCTCTTTATAATCAAAAGAACATTTCTTTGTTAATACTCTTGTCATACAGATCAATGGCATTGACACTGACAGGTCTTTAATAGTTTGGCTCTTCCCCCTTTTCCCAAAATATATTGACTTAGAGCAAAGTTTTAATTTTCTTTTGTGTACTAGGGAACCATGTCCAAAAAATGAACCAAGGAATGATAAGCCATGCTTATACATGTAAGTCTAACAATCAAAGTACGGTATGTACAAATTGTCCTCTTTTTTAAGGGTTGTGACTAGTTCTAACATTACCAAGATCCAGAAAGAGCTGTTTGCTGTCACAGAGGTACTGAAACAGAAGCTGGTGGATGAGAAAGCAGAGAAGTTCTACCTGGAGATCAAGATCAGGGAAGAGGTTTGTCAGGTGATGGCTGAACAGCTGCCAAAGTCTGTCAAGAAAACACGCAAGAGGGGCCGAAACGACAATGGCAAGTCTGATGCCGAGCAAGTTTCCAGCTCTCTTTTAACCGCTGAGCAGAACAAAATCAGGGATCGCAATACACATGTTGAAAAGCTGACTGCTGACCTTGACTGGACAATGCTGAGCTGAACGAAACATTTGCTGATCAGAAGAAATGTATTTCAGAAAATGAGTCAACGATCAGCAGTCACGAGAAAGAATTTATGTATAGTAAAGACACACTGCAAAATAAGATTGAGATTGATTGATGATGAAATGTAATTATTTGGATCCCAGGCTTTCCACAAACCTACAATTTTGTCTCAGACTTAAAACTCGATCCCCAAATAGAATTGCAATTTACCGTTAATTTGAAGAATTCAATAGATGAACAAAATCTTATAGCCATTAATAATGAATACCAATACACTTTGCATAATTTCTGACAAAATCCAGCTTAATGACAGACAGTAGGACCAAATTAAAGATATCAAAAACAATATAATGTTTAGCCAATTATTGTTTTTCCAGTTTAACTTGTAGGGCTATGATGAGGTCTAAAGATTCCATTTTATTAAGTACAAAAAGATATACATGTAACACAGCAGCAGTGAAATTTCTTTAACAAAAGACAAGATTAACTTCAGAATTTGTTATCACAAATAGACAACTACAGATGAACAGAAACTGCTGCAGATTATTGATTAAAAATAAAATCTTGGGAGTCTACATATTGGTAACATCAATGTCAAGTTCACTTTCACCATTAACTTCATTCCTGGAAGAATGGCGATACCTTTTCTTTGGGCTAGGACTCTCTGGGACGATGAAAGGGTTCCGACATCCCCTACATTTGCATCTCTGACAGCCTTTCTCAGACATAAAGCAGGGGCACCTGTTTCCTTTGCAGGTATTGGCTCCTGGTGACTTTCCCCAGGTTCCACACCTGCACCCCTCAATCACTGGTAGAGAGCGTCCCATTTTCAGCAGTTTTGCTCTGTGTCCAGAAATCACGACTGATTTCAGGACTGATTTCTTCTTTGGTGTGTCCTCTTCAGGCGAACTGGACACTTCATCCCCGTTCACAAGCTTCTCCTTTTCATAATCAAATGAGCTATCCTCACTTTCTTTTCGATACCGGTGCCTCTTCTTTTTCCTCTCACTCCTTGCTTTCCGATCAGATGTCCGCTTTGCTTGCTCTTTAATCAGTTTCCTCTCTTTGACTTTGATTTTGTCATGTTTCTTTTTCTTCTTCTTGATTTTGTCCTTCTGCTCATTTCTATGACGCTTGCGTTTTATCTTGATGCGAGGAGAGCCAGAAGGAGAAAATGATGCACTGTAAATGGAGTGGTCACTACTTGTCATATCAAGGTGATCTGAACTGTCAATGCCGTTGCAAAGTCCATCTAAAGGCGAGTACAACGCATGTGACCGAACTTCCGGGTTCTCAAATAGATGCGGGTTTGGGGAAGCCCCCAAGCCGTCTCTGTCCCGTCGGGGTCGCCCACGGCGTCGTCCTGGTGATTTGGAATTAGCGTCACCAGTTTTCTCGCTATTAACCCTTGCTAAAATGTCCAGAATGTTCAGATTCTTATCCTGACCGGCGCTGCTGCTTTCATGGACCGCATTGATCGCCATTCCCTCTTCGAGGATCGTCAAAGTGCTGTTCGATTCGCCGTTCGCTCCGATAAAGCTTCGCGCGATGGGTGTGGCAGCTATGTATTCGCATAGTTTCTTGTAGCAAGATAACAGTATTCTGAGTTGTCGCACCTCGGCAAATTTCTCGTAATTTTTACACCAACTGCATGTTGGCTTAAGAAGCATTTTGCCACCTATACAAGTCCGACAAACAAAATGTTGACAATTCGAATCCGTTGGTCCCAAAGGGTCATTTAAGAGTGATCCACAAACGCAACATGACAAAGACTGTCTGAGATAGGGCAATAAGCGATAGAGATCTCCCCAAGATTCACCATTTTCGAAATCTGCTTGCAAAATGTATCTACATGTAGACACATAGAGCGCCGTAGCATTCATATCGACACTTTAAATGAAAAAGTAGGATTTAAAACCCGATTTTGGTGTGTTTCAGCGAGCAAACCCTAGAGAAGCGTCACATACCATAAAATAAAGCCGTAAATCGATGTTTACCGGTGCTATTGACGTCACAATTTGAACTTTGACCCACACAACCCTCGGAAATAAACAATGACAATATTCATCATAGAACAAATACAATTTTTAATGTACTACGTATTTAATAAATAGTAACATAAATTGTTTTTGAATGATTTTAGGGTTCTAGAATAAATTTACTGTGAGATAATGTGAAATTTCTTTCATGGAACCGGAAGTAAATCGAAATGGCCAGTGCTCACGTTTCAAGAATTTGTTTGGCCGTCAAAAACAGTGTTATACTGTCAAGATGGCCAGCTATATCAAAACGTCAGTGCAGTTCTGTATCTGCTATGACAGATGTCATAGGAAGAATAGATGAAAAGAGACAACAAGCTTTGCTTGGAGGCGGAAAACACAGAATAGAGGCCCAACATAAGCGGGTGAGTTGGATAACGTGGTCCCATACATACATTTATGTGCACCCCAAGTCTTAGCTTAGTCTAGACTAGGGTCTAGAGACTTGATTAGGATAGACCTAGGCGAACGCGAACAGTATCAAATCTCAAAGCTGAGTTGATTATGCAAGGCAATTGTCTGATTTGTATCATAGACTCCTAGACCCTATAAAGTATAATGTATATTTTCACAGTATGGGCGCTGGTCCGAGAATGAGGATCGTCCGCACAAGGCCCAAACGTGGACAAATCACTTCCTACGAAATAAGGATCGTACACATCTTTTTTTGCGGACTTTTTTCCTTCTTCTGTACTCTGCGGGCGTAGGATTCCTGAACTGCGCGCTGGCAATGCAAAAAAAATCTATGATTAGACTAGATCTAGTAGAAGATGATGAACGGGGGTTCATCATCTTCTAGATCTAGGCCTATGGGTTGTCCGTTTGGCGCTTGTTCAGAAGTCTATCCAAAATTTGACCCGTAACTCCGGTGTGGAAATACCCTACAAAAACATACCAAAAATTAAGTAAATAGACCCTATTGATTGAATGTCCAAATAAAGATCATGAGTTAAAAGTTTTTATGTTTATGACCGGTTTTGTGTCACTTTTTTTGTTATTTTTGGTGTATTTTTTGGATAAATGTTGATATTAGTATACACTTTTCACAGGTTTCACAGCAAACCGCTGCACAATACAAAAGTTCATACCGATGGTGGGTTGCAGGCGGGTACACGCCTGTGTGAAGTTATCTACAGTAATGTCTCAAATCCTCATAACCGTAATGCAACTAGATCTATGCAAAATGTAAAATTACAATCTTGTTTACAAATTTGAATTTTCTATACGAGTACTTATTTCATGTGATGCTAATTTACACAAGGTCTTTATTTTAAATTGTATTTTTTGTATCTTGTCTGTAAAATGTGAGAGGGAATTGTAATTTATTCCAATTTTAGGAGTCAGAATTCAGACACTTTGATAATTCTGGTCCTCTATGAGAAAGTAAACTTCAAGTACTTTAATTATCTTTGTAAATCAGGGGAAGTTGACTGCAAGAGAGAGGGTCAATCTGCTGCTAGATCCAGGCTCTTTTATCGAGTATGACATGTTTGCAGAGCACAGGTGCTCGGACTTTGGCATGGATGCTGATGACAAGAAAGTAAGTGGATGATGATGGTTTTAGTGAAGTTACTCATGCATGGGTATATAGAGGGCAGCACACAGACGTACAGGAGCGTAATACACGTCGGCTCAGTGTTTTGTAGTGATTGCAAAGTTGCCTGCTTCACAAACGACTATATACCCACGTATGAACATCTTTGAAGGCCTGTTGTGCTTGATAACAACAGCACAAAAAATAATAATGATAATATAATTTCAATAATGATGATATGATTTATATACTAATAATGATGATAATAATAATGTTAATGATAGTAATGATGATAATGATAATTAATTATCATAATTATGATGATGATGATGATAATGATATGATGACCAGGTTCACCATCAACAATTTTTCTTTGTGCATCTTGTATTCGATGTTAATTTTTCTTCAACTACCTTTTAAGAGCAAAAGAGGACAAACTACGTTGATGCAGTTGCATTATTCATATAAACTTGTTTCCAATACTTCATATCAGTTCCCAGGAGATGGTGTAGTAACAGGCCATGGTCTCATCAATGGAAGAATCACATACATTTTCAGTCAGGTAAATATAAACAAATTAACTGTACATTTCACCACCTCGTTGAAATGGTGAGTTTTGCATAAATATAAAGTAATTCAGCAATTTTCAAATATTACTGTTCTAGTTTGTCTTGTAATGCAATTTGGTTTGGGGTCATGAAATTGGTTCAAATGAACAAATTGGAAGCATATGCGATCCTACAATATTCAGTGATCGTTGTCGTGGTTGAAATCAAGTATAAAGCAGAAGTGTTTAGGGGCAAAATTTGCTGGTGCTTATAATACATCCACAGGGGCATCAAAATATCAAATATGTAAAGAATTTCAATCCACCCAATTTTCAAAATTTCCCAAAACTGTATTACCTTAAGCAAAGTACCGGTATGGCTTTAAAACTGACCCTTGTCTCACTCTCTCCCATCCAGGATTTTACTGTCCATGGAGGGTCACTTTCCAGCGCCCATGCCCAGAAGATCTGTAAGGTGATGGACCAAGCCATGCAGGTCGGAGCACCGGTCATCGGTCTCAACGACTCGGGCGGGGCTCGCATCCAAGAGGGGGTGGAGTCCCTGGCTGGCTATGCTGATATATTCCAGGTAATTGGTCTGCTCCTGGGGGCCCTTTCACGTAACCGTTGTAAGTCTAACTTCTTGGACATTCCTTTGAAACATGTGTTATAGAATTAACACACATATGTATGGGATGTCTATGAACTTAGACTTCTGACGGTTTGGAGAAACAGGCCCCAGATGTTCATGCCCCTGAGAAAGTGTTGCTATCGGGTTTCCGTTACCAAAATATACACAGTTAATGCGGGACTCCACTACTTGTAGCTATTTGCGCCCTTTATATAGCCAACAATTCCTAAACTGTACCCGTTGATCCTCCATGGTCCCCTTTCTCTTATGTTAATTGAGAGCTGATTTGATGAGATACCCACCTGCCGGTGACCACGCAGGGAGGTCTAATACCTCCTGGCCAAACTAGTGTAGATAGGCTTTAACAACTGAATTATTCATACACTTACCAAGTTTTGTAAATTTGTTAAGTATGTGAAAAAATTGATTTGCGCGACTTATGTTCTTGAAGGTGTCACTTTTTTAGGCTTACATCTACAAATATTCATTAAAACCCCTGATTCAACTAGTCCACCTTTCATTCTTGGGTTACGAAGAACACAAAAGATATCAAATTTACCAGGGGTGTGAATGATTTAGATGTTAATTGTATCTGTTTTTTGTTTGTTTATGGGGAATGATATGAATTTTGGCAGTGTGTCTTCAAAACCATTTGTTCATTCAATTGTGTTTAAAAAATACTTAAAAAGAAGAAGATAGGGAGGAGTTGTAATGCCTCTGATTATTCTGATTAAAATTGAACCCTTGACCTTTTAGTACTTGTATCAAGTCCCTTACCATGGAACCATCCTTGCCTTTTGTTCAGCCTGTTGACAGCTTGGACCTGTCTTATAAAGAGGTGATATTAATTTCAACTCATTTGCGATTGATATCGATCGCAACAATGTACATAAGAGATAGGAGACTGCAAACTTGTGATTGATTGGAGGACTTGCGAATGATTTGGATCTATCGTAACTCTTTACAAGAGAGGGCCCTGATTGACATGTATATTGTATTTGATCTTCCTGCAGAGAAATGTGATGGCTTCTGGTGTTATACCCCAAATATCCCTCATCATGGGACCATGTGCAGGTATGTTTAACAAAAAAAAAAATATATATATATATATATATATATATATATATATTAAGCCCTCCATGGGCTACTTAATTAGATTAAGAATAAAGATAAAGAAACAATCATAAAGTTATATATGTTTGACTCATTTGGTTACAAGGTGGTCTCTCATTTTTTTCATTTTTTTCGCCATTTAAAAAAAATAATAATAACAAAAAAAACTCTACATCAATTTGTCCTTCGTTTCTTTTTTCTATTTTGTATAGTTTGGTTTTATTTTTGTTTTTCTTTGTTTGACCCTTTCTTGTTTCTTAGGTGGTGCAGTGTATTCTCCTGCTCTAACAGATTTTACATTCATGGTCAAGGTAAGCCCAAAATATTCTCCTTTGGACAAAATATTTGTACTCTTATATTTTCAAAAACTATACTCGTTTACACATAGCAAAATATTTCTGCAGTTTCCTGCACCATGAAGCTTTATAGATACTATGTCCCATTTGCAGGCCAAAAAAATGAAAAGGTTAAATTCCAACAGCATTAGAAAGACAATTCTTATCTAGAACTTTCTCAAAACGAAAGGGCTTGAAAATGGCTTTTAGAGGGAAAAAACGACCATTCTTTTTTTAATCAACAATAGTGATTGCAATCGCCTAAGTAATAGTCCGATTTTCAGACCCTTTTACGGAATGGTCGTACGTTTTGTGATGCACAAAGATTTAATCATTTTGGACATAACAAGTAGTGTGTTATTGATGTAGAAAAATGCTCATGTACCTTTTACAGCTTATTATATGTATGTTTATTACCAAAGAAAAAAAAAATGTCAGTCACTCACTCAATAGTGTCTGACAGTGAAGTCTAAAAGGTAAACGGTTTCATTGCATAATCAGAATTCTAGGACAAGGCTACCTTTTAAATTTCACAGATAGGACATTCATGACATATTCATAATTCCTGCAAAGTTCAACATAATTTTATGTTGGCTTCAAAAGGGATATAGTATCCTTAAAGTGTTGTGATTGTGAGAGGATGTTATGTGTGGGTGAACGCTATTTTTGATTGTCTTTCTTTATTCGTATTTCAACAGGATACATCGTATTTATTCATTACCGGACCAGATGTAGTCAAGGTGAGAAGTGCTATTCTATTCATCCCCTCTCCCACCCCCTCCAATCTCCACCTTCCTTGAACCTGTCACTTATCAAATGATATACTTTAAGAAAATATTGAGATTCTCCCTTGTTAAATAAAACTGTTTAGGAACATGTAACAACATTTGCATCAACTTGAAAGAAATATGGAATCCTAAATAATTTACTACAACTTTACATATTGGAAATCAGTGTTATCACAATGGTGTCCCTGGAATTTATGCGTCCTTTTGTACCATTTTGTCCAAGTCTCGTTTTGATAGTAGATACTGCATCTGTTATTACTTTAAAATGCGTCTTATTACTGTATATGATTGAAAATTTAATTCATAAATCTCTGCTTGATATATTTTCATTGATAAAGCTCAATTCATGGTGCTCAACAGACAATTTGCAGGTTATTGACTTCTTTTTTGTGTCATGTTTGTAGAGTGTCACACAAGAAGAAGTAACCTATGAAGAGTTAGGCGGGGCTAAAACACATACAACATTCTCAGGTTAGTTCCTCATACCACTGTTGTAATAGGGTGTGTGATGACAGTGTCTTTATTGTTTTGTTATGCTGTTTGCTGTAGTATGAATTTTTCAAATTGAACAAATCAGTGGGCATAGAAGAAGAATGACAACTCATGACCAGCACTCATATAGCAGCTTTGTAATTAAAGCCCCTCTGCACTACTTCTAGCTACTTGCGCCCTCTATATAACAAACAATGCATAATCGGTGACCATTGGTCCCCCATGATCCTCTTTTTCTTATGTTAATTGAGAGCTGAGTTGATAATTTAGCCACCTGTCCAGTGACCTTGCAGGGTAGTCTAATCCTTCCTATTAACTACCGTAGTGCAGATAAGCTTTAAGTACAGAATTTGCATTCCAAGGGTTCCAGGGCAGCCTGACCATCAGACAATTGACTCTAGATAACCTGATCACCTTCTCTTGACAGCTTGACCTGGCCCAGATACCTGGAGTGGAGTGTGAAAGTTGAAGTAAAGTTTTGAGAAAGGTTTTAAAAAGTTCATTTACATTATCACTGTACACTTAGGGCATAAAATCAATTTACACTCTGGAAGTGGAGTACCACAAGTTGATTTATACACCCACAGTTGTCCTATTTCCTGTCATGTCAATATTCATTTAATCATAATCTGCCTTCCCACCAGTAATTCACTGTAAAATGAGTGATATTGATATCTGAATAAGAAAAAGATTGCTCATTGGTAGAGCAGTGGATTTGAGCTGGGAGGTCCCAAATTCAGAACCAATTTGATGCACTCGTGTCCTTTGCCCTTAAAGGCACACTGTCCTACTTGTGGCTACTTGCTCCCTCTATATAGAAAACTTCCCCAATCGGTGCCTGTTGGTCCCCCATGATCCTCTTTTTCTTATGTTAAATGAGAGCTGAGTTAATGAGATAGCCACCT
>BEXV01000351.1:141993-153399 GCA_003118195.1 Hemicentrotus pulcherrimus | reverse complement strand
ACCCCCCCCCCCCCCCCCCACTCCCCTCAAGAAGCTTTTATAATTAAATTCCCTTGGTAAGAGAATCCTGGATCTGCCACTGTTATTTATTATATTTTTTGGGCAATGGCACTTTTTTTGGAATATTTGTATTTAAACATAGGTCATCATGAAACAGAATATAATGATTTCTTGCAGGTTGTCTGGACATCAATTCATCGGTGAAAGGAGCCCGCTTTGTGAGGTTCTGCGATGCGTTCAATATCCCTCTCATCACATTTGTTGATGTCCCAGGATTCCTACCAGGTGAGTGCATAATAAATAACACCCCTCCCGTGCATTAATATTATACAAATGATGCATGCGCATGAGTTCATCATACAATCTATTCTCACTCAAGTTGAGGCTGTGTGTATCTATCGCTCAAAGCCTTTAGGCTGAGTGCGATGGATACACACAGCATCAACGAGGGCAGATAGATTGTATAATGAAGGAATGAAAACATGCATCATTTGTTTTATATAATTAAACTTCTAGATCCTAAATAAAATTGAACTTGAACTTGAACTTGTTATTTGATGTAAAAAGAATTTATTCAAGATTGTTTTGTGACAAATAAATCTCAAGTTTAATGCATGAGGCTTAATTTAGTGCACACATATAGTCAGCGTGTTTACCTCTATACCCATTTAAACAAAGTGCTGTGCAAGAATAGGCCCATGCACACAGAGTATTAAGGGCTCTGACCTCTACGCGCACTACTGCGCATCATGTACATGCGCTAAAAAAACATGCATAGTCTCAATAAATGAGTCACACCTGACCGCGCATGACCAATCATTTGATTAGGATCTAGGAGTGAGTAGCATAAAAACTGATATTTTGGCATGCAGATAATTTTGTGGATGGCAGGGACACAGATATGTTGCAAGGTGTTTTTGCAAAAAATTAACACAGGCTTCTTACTATTTATGTTTACATATGCATTTCCAGCTCATTTTTGTGAGAAATAGCAGCAGCTTTGCATAACCTATCCACATATATATCTCTCAACTTACAAAATTTCACAAAATTGGCAAGTTTTTTAGCTTCAAAGTCATCAGGAAGCAAACTACATAGACCTTGGGGGTGTTTCGTAAAGCTGTTCGTAAAGTTACGCATGACTTTACGAACGACTTGAATATGAAGTGCCAGATAGGATGCCCAAATTTTTTCCTGATGTTTCCAATAACCTCAATTAAATTATGGCAAAATTTATACTTTGCATTAAAAATGTTTGTTATAGTAAGAATGTTAATCTAAATCTGCACAGTTCAACTTAAGTTGATGCAGTTAAAAATTATTGATCATCCCATTTGGCTTTTCATATATAAATCATTTGTAAAGTCCTGCATAACTTTACGAACAGCTTTATGAAACATCCCCCTGCAAGTGAAAGGGTTTGCACATGTTTGCATTCTACACCTGTCATTCCAATGCTTGTGAAATTTGTAAGTCTTCTTTGTGATAGGAACATTGATAATAGCAATGTCAGTAAAGTCCATCGTCAGTGGTCATCAACAAGATAATATATCTTGTTTGCATATTGATGTCTTTTCCCAAACAGGAACTAGCCAGGAGTATGGTGGTATCATCAGACACGGAGCGAAGCTTCTTTATGCCTATGCTGAAGCAACTGTACCTAAGATTACTGTTATCACAAGAAAGGTGAGAACCAACTACAAACTCCCACTTCCTTCATACATGTACAAGGAATTCACCTGTCCATTTTCCAGGGGTGGGGTGGGGTTGTCTTGGCTGTTTTGGAACTAGCCTAGAGTTCTAAGTATGATAAGCTACTCTGTGCATATGCTAAGGCCACTGTTTCTGAAATTACTGTTATTACATGACAGGTATGAACTAACCCAGTACTTCAGGGGTTTCTTTTGATAAAATTCCTGGGTAGCTCAAAATATCCAGTCATACTGTTATGCTTCGACCAGCAACATGTCTGTGCGAGCCTTTCGGTCAGGGAGTTATATTTGGATGGATTGGTGATTACTTGGCTGGTCTCTGCCTGTTTTAGAGCAAAATACCCTTGTGAAACCTATGATGAAAATCAGTAAAGTAAGAGTGAACTATAAAAGCATAATTTTCATTCCTTTTAAACTTAGTTTTCTTCTGAATTTAGCTGATTTCATGTCAGAACATTTTGATAAGAAAGTAATAAAGTGCTTTTTTTCTTTCAAGGCGGGTCAAAGATCAGGTGCGGTCAATACAACTCCCTTTTTACACAACACTTGTTGTTTTTTCTTTCTGTTTGAAGGCGTATGGTGGTGCATATGACGTGATGAGCTCCAAACATTTACGAGGGGATATCAACTACGCCTGGCCTACTGCTGAAGTAGCAGTTATGGGAGCTGCAGTAAGTGGAGAAATGCTTTAATAGTATCCGTTTATGAAGTTTCTGTTTTGATTTGCTTTGATTTATTAGTTTCTAAATCATCTTTTAAATTATACATTTTCATATATGCTAAATTCCTGGTAAACACGATTTGATATACAGTGCATATCTAAAACAATTGTTGTTTATACTTTTAGTGCCATTCGATTGAATTTACCCTCCCCCATAATTACAAAATAAAATTGATGCAGATACTGGGTATATCATGAAATTAATATTTTGGTGGATATTTTCAAATCGTATCCTTTTTTTCTTCTTTATGTTCAGTAGGGCTGCAACTGATTGATTGTTTGATCGAGTTACTCTTTTTTGTAGGTGGTATATACTTGTAAAGAATGAAGGTAAAAAAAGTAAGGGAAAGGGTGCTGGTTTCTCTGTAGATTAATGATAACACCTGTTCATGAGACATTGGTTCACTAGTAATCATGTCCAGTCGTAGACAATAATGGTTGAATTTTGAATCCCAATATTTTATAGATGATGCCAGCATGTGTGAATGACCGACGTGTACTTTTTAAATCCCCTCCAGGGCGCCGTAAAGATCATCTTCCGTGACGGCCAAGAGGCAGCTGAGAGAGAGCGGGAATACGTTGATAAATTTGCAAATCCTTTCCCTGCAGCAACAAGAGGTATTTAGTTATTTATTTCTGCATGGTTCAACAGTTTACATAGTATGATCATGACCATTACAGTAGTAAACACTAGATTACAAACATTTTACATTTGCAATTGTACGTGTAAATAATACAGAAGCATACAGAGGTATGACAATATAAGCTTAATGCTTGAGAGATTGCCACACCTTATCATCTAACAATACATTTTTTTAAGTGGTAGAAGGAGAACAAAACAAAAAGTTGTGTTTATAGTGATTCACTGATTCAATTTCCTTGTCACAAATAAGATTTTTAATTCCTTTAGGGGATGCTATATAGAATATTAAATTATGTAACTATAACTTTGTTCTTCTGTTTGCAAACGGACATCCAAAAGTTTACTTTGGGTATGTTAACTTTTCTGTATCAGGAAGAAAAAAAAGCTCCATCGAGGAACATCACTTGTCTATAAAGACTGAATTTTTTATTTCGCTTGAAAATTCTTTATCATTGAAAACTATATTATAGGAATCTGTGCTTAAAGACCACCCTACCTTTAAAATCTATCTTTTTGCTTTCCTTAAGTGTTCTTTATATACAGGTGTCACTCATTTCACTTTATTTTATTCTTTCTCAATCACAGGATTCGTTGACGACATCATTTCTCCCAACGTGACCCGGAAGCGAATCTGTCGCGACCTCGACCTGTTGGCCGGCAAACAGCAGAGCAATCCACCCAAGAAACACGCCAACATGCCCCTCTGATCAGCAACAGAGGATTTGATAGGAAAAAAATGGAACTGAAATACATGGGCAAGTCAAAGATATGCGGTCTATCTATGGCCCATACATTACCAAGTATTGTGGAGTTCTGAGAACATGAATTAATATCATTCCAGCTCTTGTAGGGCTGTTAACTTCTTTAATACAATAATCGGATATACTAAAGTCTTGGATGTGGCCAGTAGAGTATGGGACAAAATAGCTTTGATTTGCCCAAAGGTCCAAAGAATTTCAGTGAAAAATGGTGAATGGTTTCATTTAGCAATACAAGATATGTTCATCATAAGAAAAAGTGGTGGCCACATTTTATAGGTTTGATTATCATGAAAGAAAAGTATAAGCAATATTTCAGCAACTGAAAATCAGATTGTCAAAATTGTGATTTCGTGCAGCCCAGATAGTTGTGACATAAAAAACATTACTTTGTGTTGCTGCATTATGTGAAAACTTCTAATAAGAAGTTCAATTCTGTATATGAATATTTGGGCAGGAGTGGAATGGGGTCAGTGATGAGCTAACATCTTTTATACGCATCTCATCACTCCTACATACCAGGTACTCATATTCAGTTAATCCGACCCATGCTCCAGCAATTTGTTCCTGACTTAATTTCCTCAGGGATACAAGGTT
This sequence comes from Hemicentrotus pulcherrimus, assembly GCA_003118195.1. NCBI lineage: Eukaryota > Metazoa > Echinodermata > Echinoidea > Camarodonta > Strongylocentrotidae > Hemicentrotus > Hemicentrotus pulcherrimus. Next base: position 148,968 of record BEXV01000351.1, on the reverse strand, counting down.
ATGTTTAGGGTTGCGATTGGGGTTTAGGTTATGTTTACAGTTATGGATAGCTATGAATACTTTAAGAACCAGTTTTGAAGGTAAAAAGTCAGTTAGTGTAGTTAGTCAACTTAGGAACAAACTTTGCTGGAGCATGAGTCATAGAACCAAAATCAATTGGCAACATTTAAAAATTAATATTTACCCATTAAACAAATATTTTAAAGCTTTTCCCAAATATAATCATTTTATTTATAATTACTTTATTTGATGCACTTTTCATCATTGTATGAATAGAGTGATAAACACTGCCCCATTCCTAAAGGCGTTTGAATAGGATATACTTTTTTGTTGTTGAAAAATGAGCATTTTGATTATGTAATGCGGTTCAAAGTGTATCTATTTCTACATATTTTGACTATCAAAGAAAAGTGTAAGCTGTGACTCTTATGTATTCAACGCTCTCATTTTCTCATGAAAGAAATAACTAGGAAAAGGAAGCCATTCAAATATGTATGTATGTAGACAGAAACCAAAAATGCTATGCATATGAAAAAAGTCATCATTATGGCAAGTACTCAGAAAATAATGTAGACTTACTGAGGTTTTATTTTGCTGAACAGTCAGAAAATGTTACAAATTGATATTCAATGATGAGTGCAGTGTGCTAGGTTATTCATGCCATGGATATTTGGGGCAACAAAATGTTTTCTTTAGATTAATGAATCCTCTCATTCCCCCTAGCTAAGCTTATTTCAGTAACCACCCATTTATTTTGGCAGTGATAAGTGAAGAGCGGCAATGAATCAGTAACATTAGATTTGCAACACTAAAGTATGTTTAAAATTGTACTTTGAGAATGGCTGAAAAAACTTACTTTTTGATATGTACATTTGGCGATAAAATTGGTGCCCTAATACTGAAAACTTCAATCAATTGAAAGGGATCGTTAAAAAGTAACAATTATAAGTAAGAAAGCTAAAAATTTATTAAGTTCATCAATATGAAAAATTATACATTTCATGTTACATTTACAGTCTCGGCCTTTGAGGGAAAAAAAAAATCACAATAAGCTCAATAGATGTACAATGCCATTTGGATTCGAAAAGAAAATGTATCATATGACATTTTAGTACCTTGTATTGGAATGAAAATAATAGATGGTGTCATGACATCGATTGATGTTAATTTCTAGCTTAAATTCATGATACAGGTATGTCATTGCAGGTTTTGGGCAAGGATTAAATGTAATTTAGGCAATTGAAATTGTCTATGTAAACCTCTATATACTTAATATATTGTGCAGTCAGCAAAATTCATCTTTTATGTTTACCATGTGTATTGGAAAATTGCCTCAATGTATTATAATACTCAGTGACATTTGGGAAAATAGCTCTCTTTTAGAAATATATATTAGGTACAGTGGTATTGTTTATTCTTTAATAGATATTCTCTTCGCTGATTTCTTTCAGTGAAAATGTAATAGATCAAGGCAAAAATGTTAAATACATCCCGTGTCAAGTTACAAACTTGTCAAGATTTCTATGTGGGAATAAATTATTTTATGATAAATGTCAAGATTGTTTAAGCCAGTGTGTCTTTTCTGTATTATTTATAGCAGTGAAGTACATTATTGATTTGTTTTTGCACTGCCAAGCGATCAGTCTGCATGCACAGACTATTTTGACAGTTAAGCACAATAGGCCCTTTACGTAATGTAATAACATTTAATGCATAAGTCTTTACTAAGTTCCTCATTACAAATTATTTTATTCACCTGTTATGAATTAAGGTATTTCAATAGTCAACATGCAAATTGCATACATTAGTTGTTGCTGGGTAGGACAAGCATTATGGCTTGCCCTAGCTAACAGCACGTAAAATAATTTATGCAATTCGCATTCTGACAATTGAAATACAATTATTCAAACAAATGAATGAAATTATTTTTAACAAGGCATCAAATTGATTACATTTCGAAAATGGCAGATTCCCTTGGCTGAGCCTAACTGTAGACCTTTGAGTCTACAATGTACATGTAGTCTTACAGTCCATGCACTCTGTGACATAACTAACAAAAGTGTAAACTTAAGTGATCACAAATACCAGGGGGTGGGCGCTACTCTTTTAGCTTTGAAATATACGATTGCTTGCGATGGTGTTCAAAAGCTTCTCTAAATATGACATTTGATTTCTTTATTGTTCCTAACTATTTGTTGCCAGCTCAATCGTACTTGCAGATAGGTGATTTGGCAATCTCATGCATGGCTAAAAGAAAGATGGGAACGTCCTTTGAACATGTTGCTTCCAGAAAGACACGGGTGTGCTCGGGTACCGCCCATACCACTTTGCAAGTTGTTCCAGGGCGTCGTAATCAAGTTCCATATCATCCTCATCATTATTTCCCCAACCGTCAATAGGAACGCATTCCATAGTTTCTTCATCAGTTTCATCGAGGTGTTCTCTGACGCTCCCATCATGGCTAATCGAGAGCGTGTCGACGTCCGGTTCATATTCAAGGCGCGGTCGATCATTTTTACTTGCACCCTGTGCGCTTGCACTTGTTATTTCGCTAATGTCGTCATTGCTGTCGTCTTGTTCATTTTCTCCACGTCCGTCGCTCCCATCACGATAATGGTTATAATTGTCACTACTATCACCACCATCGCCGTCAACTACACCACCTAGTCTGTCATCTAGCCCCCCATCGCCACCGGCAACACACGCACCGGCGTCACCGCTAACACCACCACCCGCACTTATCCCAACGTTTCTCTCCCTTGATCTCCACTTGAAAGATCGCGGCGGTCGCGGGATCGACCGTTCTATGCGCTCCAGCTCGCAGTAAATGCACATCCCATGCTCCCAGATTTTCGATATCTCGCACATCCGTGACGGGTTTCCCTCGAGGTTTTTAGGGGTGCTGTCTGCAGGGCTCCACTCTTTTCGCGGGAGTCGGTACCCAACTGTGGTTGTATCGGGCGTCTGGCGGTCCGCACTCGCATACTCGTTGGCGATATTGATGTAATTTGTTTGTAAGGTTCCTCTCAGTGGGGGTAGTGTTAGCGGCTGTTTCTTCCGACGCGGACTCGTTTGACCGGGGTTACGCAACCGCGGCGGGACACTCGATGTCCACTTAATACGGGCCGGTGGAGAAAGTGGAGAAAGTGAAGGGGAGGATGATGAATGAATAGAAACTTTGGAGGCTCCCGCTGTGCGTGAGTTGTTCGTCGATGGCTTCAACCCTGCAAAATCGAATATGATAAAATCGGAGTGCTTATAGAAGGAATTATATTTTATCGTTGCATCCGTGTTTCATCTAAAAGCATATTGGAAAGTTCCGGGCTAAAGTTTATCGTTTAGGTTGTTCCTGAAAGATATTCTTCTTTTGTACTTCACTGGCACTGTGTTTTTAATGCCTTTCGTGAAACGAACTTGATGGAAAAGCACTAGAAATAGCTCCAGATTTCACACTGAAAATATGTTTTTATTTAGTCGGCACAAGAATATCCACATCAAAACTGATTTCTTTCTTTCTATTCCGCCGTAATGACACTTATAATCTATATTTATGTTGTTCTGCGTTATGAATTTATATTCTACATCATAATTCCCAATTTTCGGCCTTATTTGGGTTTCTTCATATGTATTAATACCTCGTATTTTACTTTTGCATAATATATTTGCATGTATTTTAGATTGGAGAATAAACAAAGATTAAATCGAAAATTAATCTACCTCCTGGAGTTTTCGAGACCGTCAATGAGTTCACCCTCGACTTAGCCGGTCCTCCAGTTATCTGTTCCCGGCGGTACTTCTCCAACTCATTCTCCCGCTGCTTCAGAACATTAACCCGCAGAACTTCAGCATTTTGCATGCACTTCTGTCGCCTTCTGTGTGCACGAGTATACAGGTTGACCCACTCCCCGCTCGATCGCGATATCGAGGAGGTGTCGGCGGGAAAAGAGGTGGATAGCTGCTTGAAGTTCGTCATGCTCACCCATTCAGTCAGCTGGGAAAGAATGTTTTAGTTTCTGGTGTCGAGTGTGGTGGTTCTTACATGATTATTCAGAGTTCTGGAACAAAGCAAAGCGAATTTTCTTTAAATAATTCTTACAACCTCAAAACATAATATACTCCCATTTTCATTTCATTATCTCTGCGCTCAATTAATGTTAAAGTATACGCCTATTCCCAAATCAAGATTCTCAAAATATGACGGGGGAAAAATAACAGAGGCCCCATTACAAACTTAGATCAACACTTTGTTACATATAAAAGTTGCCTTGTCACCTCCGAACGATCCTTTGCACTTCTTCATCAAGCAATCTAATGCAGTCTACATTTTTTCATAGTTTTTTTTTTGTATTTTTGTCTCTCCAAATTTTGTAACAGTACTGTTTGATATGGATGGTAGGTCTACTTCTGTTCTTTAGCGCCCCTAAATATTCGATTTCTATGTTATTATTGCCTTTCTTCTTCTTCTTCTTCTTCTTCTTCTTCTTCTTCTTCTTCTTCTTCTTCATCTTCTCCTCCTCCTTGTATACGTACTAGACAATCACCCAGGTAATGACATTGTTTGAGTCTATGACACGACATTTCTAAAATGACTAAACAAAATATGATATATAACTCCCACATTACGAATTAGTACAATAATTTACCCTCCCATTCTCTTCAGTTTTGTTTTGTTTAACTACACAGGTGCAAAATCGTTTTGGTTTAATCTCGGTGCCAAATGAAATGATAATTCATCAGCTGAATGAAGAAAAAGAAAACCCCTAAAACATGATGGGCTTAGTGCAATCCCCATATAATTTTTAATCTTACAGTGCAGTACTTGGGACATTTTCTCATTTTTCAAGCTGAGGATGAGAACTATCACCATTAACTCGTTCCTATTTTCATGAAGTGACGGTAGTGAGGAAAATCCGCACGCAAATTGTATGCGATTTCAATTTATTACTTGATCGCAACCAAAATTATGCAGTATTATAAACAGTGACTAATAGCTACAATTTAAAGGTGGACCGTGATGGGTGCGTGGAACTGTCATCAAATTATTTTTATTAAACAACAACCTCTGGCAATATGATTGTTTCCAGCAATAATCTGATAATATTATTATGTTCCATACTAATAGTGCAGAATTTTAACGTTTGGCTTCGTATTTTGGTGCATATTTTCATTACGGATATTGTTTTTCCTCTCCTGCTTTTTACGTTTCTATACCTCTCTTTTACTTTTTTTTTTACGGCTCATTCAAGTGCCGTGATAGTGAATAAAATGCAAAATAATCAGTTGGTTTCATACAGGAACTAAGCCATGAATGCGTTATTTCAATTTACAGACACTTTTTATACTTACAATAATGTATCATGAAATGGTAATATCCTTTTGACCTGTTGCGAGATAAAGGCCTATATTTCTGAAGACAGAAAATGACCGACCAATATAGTTAAGGTGATTTTCTCTCACTCGTGTAAACGTGCAAATGCATCTGTTAACTGTATGAGAATGGCAATTATTTCCAGAATATTATCGCAACCATGACTTAGCTACTTATTTAGAGATGGACTATAGGGCGTGGCACTGCCATCAAAATATTCTTTTCAACCAACACCCTCTGGCTATATTATTGCCTCTTTTAATAATTTGATCATAAGTATGTGTCATATTCTTACTATGGAAATAAAAGTTTCATACAATGATCGAGTGTGGTGATGAATAAAATGAAAATTGACATTATGTTTCTGAAATTGCATGAGATTCTCCATAATTTTGGTATCATTTCGAAATTAAATGCGTTATCTCTATAAACAGACATTTTTATACTCACTTTTATCATGCTAATATCCTTTGGACCTGTTGCGAGATGAAGGCATATCTCACATTAGAAAACAGAGAAGACAGAAAACGACCGATCCACATTTAAATGATTATGTCTCACTTTTCACTATCCAAGATGGTTAATAGAGTATCAAAAGGTGTCTCCCTACGTCTCATGATACGAAATGGTAGTCTGTTAATGGCAACTACAAATATTCTGTCTAGACTTACCGCATCTATTAGAATATATTATCAAACAATTAAGGTTAAAATCATGATTGCGGCTCTGATACGGTATGCAGACGTGATTAAATAACGATCCATAAACATCGGTGTATATCTGTCAATAATGTTCACAGGTAGTAGTCGCGCCTAAATCTGATGCAGGTGGCAGAGACAATGACCGTTACTTCCTACACAATGCGACCTTCAATCGATCGCAGCACTATTAGCAGTTGCAGAAACTATGGTGGAATATTTGATATCAATATCAAATCAATATTTGATAATGTCTCATCACACCGCAAACCGAGCTTATTACAATCATGAACCCTGCTCACAAAAATAATGGCCTTGTCGATGGCATGTAGCTATGCAACAGCGCGTAAAGAGAAAGTTGTATTTGCATTACTATACCTCAGTCACACCGCGTCAGACCGACAGATCTAGATCTTTCGGTCTGACGCGGCTAGAGTCAGGGTAATAACGGGGCAATATACACTAGCTGTTTGCTCAGAAGGTGGGAATAATTTGTATTACCTCTCTTCATGAAATGATCATGACAACATGCTTTATTGATAGATGAAACATATATCTTCTCAGAACTATAATGATAAACAAAGATTTATCAATAAAGCTTGATCAACTTTTAAAAAAGAAGATCATTCTAGTAAACTATATGAATAAATCGTAATATATTTTCACAATCATTTCATGGAAAGAGGTAAAAGTATTCAAACTTTATGGACAACACGAGTATTTTCGTAGGTTCTGTTGTCGGTCTGGTGTCGCTCTCTTTCGGTGTGAAGAGGGCATAACTCACACTGCCAAACTTGACTCCAATCCATTCGGGTTTCGGGTTACTAATTATGTGTTCGGTGAGTTGTCGATTTGGTATAGGTCTCGATGATGTGACTAGGGTATACGGTTCGCTATTTTCCGGGGGGG
>BEXV01000351.1:99789-135876 GCA_003118195.1 Hemicentrotus pulcherrimus | reverse complement strand
CCCCCCCCCCCCAAAAAAAAAAAAATAAAATATATATATATATTGGCCGGGCTCGGTTATCATCCCGGTGAAAACGGCAACTTGCGAGAGAACATTCTCTGTCTTGAAACGGATCAAAACGTATCTGATAAGTACAATGACCCAAAGAAAGCTCAACCAAATCATTATTACACATAAATCTCGTACAGATAAACTGGACTTGAAAACTATTGCCCAAAACTTTGTTTTCAGGAACACAAGAAGACAAAACTTCTTTGGCACATTTGTCTGAGCCTGCGATGACATAGACGAGGAACAAAGAATTTATTTCCAGGTGCAAATTAAAGACAACGGAGGATCTCAGAATTATATTTTGTGGGTGGTGCCACATTCCAGTTTTTAGATATATGTCCGATTATAGGCAGGTGTGAAAATAAAAGTTTTGTTTTCACGTTCCTGGGGTATTATTTTTTCCAAAGGTGTTAAATGTGTGTTATTTTAACACCTAGTACTTTGTCTTACTTACTAAAAATAAACTGAATATCTTACAATTCAACGATTTCTTTAAGTAGGCCTACTTTTATTAATTTCTTTAACTGCTTAAAAGTAAGGCTACAAGTCTTTTTTATTGTAGAGCTGTAGTGTGAACAGGCTACTAATATTTATAGATTGGTGCATATCATAATGCTTGATCATCCTCTCCTATCTGTTTGTTTTCATTCCTCTACGTAGTTATGAAATGCCAAATAAACGGGGGCAAATTAAATAAGTACAGTAGTTGAGGATTGTCACAATGTTATCTAAATCATAATTTTAATCATTTTTAATTTAAAACATCAATCAAAGTGACACTTTACAACATATACTTTCATTATTGTCACAGCCATTCTCAAACTTGGTAACCTGGCTTGCCGTAGAACAGTAAATGTATTAATCTAAACAACAACAACAACAACACACTCGAACTCGCCAAGAGTGTGGCCACGTATGACGTAGCCGGGAAGCCGTTTGCCAATTTTCTGATCAGGTACTTTAATTTTAATCTTCCTCTGATATTTCATTATCACTTGATGTGAGATGTAATTTTATTATTTTAAATGGTTGTGAAGTATGTATTAAGTAAACTTAGTGTGGAGAGCTAGAGCTTAATGACGTGAGACTGAGCTGAGAGTGGTTGTTTTTGCGCCGCGCCTAGCTTGTGTTGATGTGATGTGAATAACGCTCCTCCCAGCCGACCGGCCAGGCGGTCTGGCGAGCAGTGCAGGCCTTGCCTCTCTGGCTTTGCTTGGGGTAAGTGCAGGCCTTGCCTCCCTGGCTTTGCTTGGGGTAAGCGTTGGCAGTGTTACTAGGACCGAAAGCTTCAGTCTCTGATATCGACGGTTTAAAAAAAAAAATGAAATTCATGAATTAGATCTATATTTGTTCTTACTGTTCAAAACCAACGCAAATACTCAGACGAGCTATCATAAGAAATTTTCTGGAAATGGATCTAGAATATCTAGATCTAGAATATCTAGATCTAGCCAATTCTAGGCTAAGAAAACTGTAGATCTAATTAGAGTCTAGAGGTCTAGATCTAGACCTATATACTAGTATATTACATGTAATTGTAAAGTATTTATTTTGTATAGTCTATACCTTTGCATTGTGTTATGAAATAAGTTGTTTAGAAATGAAATATCATGTTATTTTTAAATTGACTGTAAATTGTCATGTAATTCAGCTGAGGCTGCGAAATGATAATTATAAAAAACTGAAACTGAAAGAATTGTTCCGCTGAAATAACACATCTGGCTCCTCTAACCGCCTCTTTTGGGACTCGAATATACGACCAGCATTGATCATTATTCTTCTGTGAGAGTCAGAATTTGAAAGAGATTACAGTGAATGTGTAAACTGTGAGAAGATGACTATCTTTACCTGGCTTTATCTGGACATGCACATACTAGACATAGATTTCTAGGTCTAGAACTTTAGGCCAATGAAACTCGATTGCGAGCTTTCCGTCACATCTTTTTCAGCTCAAATCAAAATGAGGCAATTAACTGTTTCATTATTTATTATTCACTATCTGCAAACTTGTTTGTATTGGGCATCAAAAAGGATAACAGACGAAATAAGATGTGAAGTTCAATATAGAACAGAGTGACAGACTGTACATTAGGAAGTACACTGCTGATCAAAAGTCAGTAGGCCTAGAGTAAGACCACCAAACTTCGGACAAAAATTACTTCAATTGCACAATAATAGTATACTGGTCTTTCAATGATTAATAAAGAATTTAATGTTTTCCTCCGTTTTGTCTCCAGTGTCCGAAGTTTGGCGGTCTTACTCTAGACAGTTTGTTTTCAAAAACAGAATTATAAAACCACATTTTGTCATCGTGATTCTTAGTCACATGCCAGAAAGTGGTAATATTTCATGTGTAGAATGTTCACAAAAAGCCTCCAACCCATTTGTTCTAATAGCTTTCCTGTAAATTTACTTTTATGTTGAAAGTTATTATTGTTCTGAAATGTTATGTTCTTTTAGTTGATCTCCTTTTCTAGGTCATGTTGCCATACTTGTGATCATTTGTAACCAAGCCTGTTGAGATGTCTCAGGCTGCATCAACCAGTGCAGAGGGAGGGGACACTAAACAGTCCCCTGCCCCCAAAGCTGGCAAGGTGAGTAGTCAAACATCAGAAACATTAAAGGGATCTTGTAACTTTGTATTAGATCCTTGATTTAGCTCCTGCTTCAATGAAAATTATAAACCTTTAGGTCAGTCAGGAACCCCATTACTTTTACAAGCCGATTGCCTGTCTGATTATTAAGATATTTATGATTGAAAATCGAAATCAGTTTTGCGTTTACCAAATGGTTTCATAACACTACAGTCTATTGGGGAAAACTAGTATGGCAAAACCGCTCACCCAAAGGTTTTACTTTTTTGAGGCACTTCTCGATCATTTTTGAAGCGCAATTTTTTTTAGGGCTTCAATATAACACCAATAACACCATATCACAGACACTGATAACGGGTAGGGCTGTGCATCTCAGATTTAACATTGTTACACGATCCCTTTAAGGTCAAATTACTCTCAACTCCTGTAATCTTTTTCAGTGATTATTCCAATCTTGTTATTGCTAGCAATTTGAAATTGACTGTATTTCAAGATCTGTTATAACATGATTGTGTTTCCATCAAAATGAATAACATTGTTATATCTCCAATTAAAACAAGTCATGAGCTTATTTGAGTTCTGTAAACAATTTATTTATTGCATCAATTACAAGCAAGATTATAGCTATTATTTGCACTAGTTTTACTACATGATTTTATTGATGTCCTGGTAGTCATTTTCCAGTATACGTTTCAATAGAATAGAACAACAATCTTCAAGTTCCAACATTCATTTCTTCAGTAACAAATCAGGATATAAAAAGGAGTACCCTAAATTTCTGTATATAAGACACACCTTTTTACCGCCGAAATTAAATCAAAAGTCGGGGTGCGTCTTACACACAGGTACAAGAATTTTGTTAATTTAAAATTATTATTTTTAATTTTTTTTTTTTGAAGTATCAATTTTATGCCTGGCAATGTCTCCCAGCTGCCAGCTCAGTCATACCCGGTGTGTTGACTCACCACTCCGATACTAGAACAACACTACCTGTATGTCCGGAATTCTGTTTGGACTTTGAGGAAAATTTGTCTGTCATCTTTAGTTTTAAAAACGACATTGTTACTATTATTTGTGACAAGTTTCCAAGCACAAATCGGCTCCTTCAACTGCACCTCACAGTAAAATAAAGGTCCTTCCCTGCGCGGGTTTTTTAATTCGGACCTGACTTGCTGCCTATGGAGTCGGCAAACAAAAAACAAAAATAGGGGTCCGTCTTATACACAGAGATTAATGTTATTGAATTCTGCATCCCTCCCATCACAGGAAAGTGGAATGTAATTAGGATACCATGTGTCTCGTACACCCATTGCAAGTTGTATCAATGTATCGGTACTGTATTATTCTGTATACAGCTAAGTTTCTGCTTTTACAATATTACAAATCCAGGTGATTAATCTCTATCATCTGTTCAATATAGCTAGTGACTCTTTGGGTGATTGTTGGGTGAGGGTGCATAACCATGCTATAATATGCTAGTGTTAAGCTTTTTAATTCTTTTAATTTTCTTTATTATCAGCTGGAGAGTCTACCTAAGGAAGATCTAATCAAGTATGTCAAGAAACAAGCCATGCAGGTTCAGAAGATGAAAGCTAAATGTGAAGGTAGGCTCATATACAGTATAAAGGACCGGGGTTTCGTAAAAAACGTGTTAAAACTCGTCATATGACGTACATAAACCTTGGTTTGTCAACAAACCTCCTTTGTGAATTCGGGCCTGTGTGTGTGAGGGGGAACCACTTACCACCTATACCTTATATCCTATCCTGGGTACAATTTAAAGGTTTTTTTATTTTCATTTATTTTTAAATAAATAATTTACTAAAATCAATCCATCTTGACAATATAACATAGCTACACATCACTAGGTACCATTTATCAGTCATTGATTTGCTGAATCTCTGGAGTCCCTTTTAAAAAAAGGGATTAAGAATTTCATGGTGTAAAAACCATTTCTTTTTGCTCCATTTTTTGCAATACGTATCGCCTTACCTTTTCAAATTATTTGAATGGCAATTGACCATTTTCATCATGTAATCAAATTTAATGCACAAATCTTTGTCAAGTGCCTTGTGCCAAATAATTGTTTTTCAATTAATGAATGCAAATTGCATTCATTCATTGTACAACTAACATTATAGCTTGTCCAACCTAACAACACCTAATGTACGCAATTTGCATTCTGACAAGTGAAATACAATTATTCTTAACAGGTGAATGAAATAATTTGAAACAATACAATTAACTTTTGTGCATTTAATTATTTTTTTTACGAAAATGGTCTATTACACATGCATGTATTTTTATGTACTGTGCAATAATAAATATTTCTAGGCACGACACAAGTGGAGTGCAAAACCTAGGAGCTGATGGTTTGAATTTCTACATAATATTGTGAAACCTGTCTATAAAGACTACTCAAGGGAGACAAGAAAGGTGATCTTGTTGTCTTTATGTACAGGTTCCTTTAGTACAAGGTTCAATGAGAAACCATTTTCAAGGGAAACAAAAAGTGTGGTCTTTGTGGACAGGTGGTCTTTCTATAGAGGTGGTTGTCAAAGCAGGTTTGACTTTACATGAATGCAGTTCATGGAATAAGAGACTTGTCTTCCTTTATGTCTAGACAGCTGGCAAAGTGTTTACTCACTGCTATGTAAAGAGTAAAATGTAATTCTTATTTCTGTGGTAGTACTCTGTAAATTCCAGTCCTAGTGTTTATATTGGTACAGCTGTTCACAAGTAGAATTCCTATTCATCGATACAGTGCATCCCACAAAAAACAAGACAGACAAGGAATTCAAAAGTTTTCATTTGAATAGCCATTTATTGCAACAAAGCTTTTGTAATGGTATAACTGTGGTTTCTCAGACCTGCAGCGATATTGTCATAACTCCCAAGTATTAATTAACCCTGTGTGACTGAAATGTACTATTTATTTGTTACCTCATAGAGTTGACAAAGAAGAACTCAGAGCTTCAGAGTGAGAAGAAAAGTAGCCCTGCATCAGCGGTACCAGAGTCTGATGGAAAGACGAGTAAGATGGAGGAAGAGCTGAAAGAATTGAGAGAAGAGAATGAGGGAGTACAAGCAGCATATAATGCTGTCCAGCAACAGCTTGCTCAGGCAGCAGAAGTACAAGAGGTATGGTATGATGGTGGTTGTTTGTTTAATGTATGTATATCCAGCAGAGAGTAGTTGTGTCATTATGTCATTCAAGAGATTAGCCTTAAGAGCATAGAGTACCGAAGCTGTGACGTCATAAAAATCTATTTTTAGAATTTCTTCATTTTTTTCTTCATTTTCCGAAAGAGTATCAAAAATAATGTCCAAATGTCGAAAAACCAATTGAATATGTTAAGTATTGGCTGAGATATGACCATCTGAATGAATATATTTCCCATAGGAGCTCAGTGTTATATGCTCTGGCTCCTAATGGTTAGGAGCCAGAGGATATAACACTGAGTTCCCATAGGCAATCTTTCTATGAAATATGATATTAATATCACCAAGCCTTAGTTAGCATGCATTTGTCAGTGTGAACTCCAGAGCCATGTAAAGAAAACCTCAAATGTCGATCCATGTAATCATTCCCAAACACAACAAACCTTGCAAACTATCTTTGAGTTCACTGGAGGACTCTTCTTTCTACTCTTGCAACACACTTGGTATCGGCCAAGAATTTAAACGGAAAATGGGGAAATTTGTTACTGTAGTGATGCAGTTTTGCTAACCTTCCATGTGTTATTGATGATAATGAATCATTATGCGATTTACATTACACAAACTTTTTCCACTGCCGAGAGTTCGCTCTGTTGATCATTTCCAAGAATACAAGTAAAGATTGGTGTACCAGAAAGGCTGATTTTGCTGTGTCAACTTTAAGACAATAGCAATTTGTGTTAAAAGGCGTATTCTGGTAGTGTCGTTAAATTCAGTGAACTCCCCGCGTGGGCCTACATACACTTAACCAATCACTTGGTGGTAAGGAAGAGTTTCAAATATTTCTTTTGTTTTTATGCTCTGTAGACTCTGCAAGAGGCTCTGAATGCTGCATCGGACCAGAGGAGTGAAGCTGATAAACAACAGCAGGCTGCTGTAGCTGAACTAGAAAAGGCTAACTCCAAGATGAAGGTGATTACTTCTATCATGAACCTCTTTATGAATAGACATACTCAGAAATTTATTGTGGATGTATATGGCTAAGGTTTTTATGCCTTTGCAACGAAATAGACAGAGGCATGTTTTTGGGTTGTCTGTCCGACCATACTTCTCATGATCGCTTTATCTCAAGAATCGATATATAGATTCCTACCAAACTTAGGTCATGTATGTATTTTGCAGAGCCAATGAGCTGATTAGATTTTGGGTCAAAGTGGCAAAGGTCACAGGGCTCATTATGTATTCAAAAATAGCTTGTGGTGGCATTATCATTAGAACCGATGGACGGATTACCGTCAAACTCAAGACATGTTTCTATCTTGCAGAGTCAATGAACTGATTAGATTTTGGGGTCATGGGGTCAAAGGTTAAAGGGTCATACATGTATATAAAAAATAGTGTGTAGTCACGATATTCTTAGAACCTGTCAATGGATTACAATAAAACTTGAATTTTTAAAATTGCTTCTGTTTTTGTCCGTAAAATCGCTTTATGGCAGAGGAATCATTTTCAATTGCGCGTTGTTGAAGATTCATCTAGTTTATTTCTTAATTATTTCTCATTGAACTTTCCCATGAAAGCTTACTATGGCAGTACATTGTGTAAAGTCTGGAGTAATGTTTGAATTTCATCATTCCTGCTCATATTCAAGATTTTTGTTCAACCTAAATGAGTATAATTGTAAGCTTCATTCCTACCACAATATACATTTGGTAACTTGTTTTAAGATGGAAATGCTAATTGCTGTACCATCCAGACAATACACAATGATATACAGTCAAGCCTGTTCAGAAAGGCCATCTAAGGGAAGTGGCCTTTATACTCAGTTTATCTTTAAGTTTGTCTTTACTACCTGTTTTTATGAGAAATAATGTTAAAGAAAACCTTGAGTTCTGGTAATGATAGAACAGTATAAAAAAAAACTTACATTAAATGTTCACGAATACAAATAAATGACATGTGCCTAACAAATTTGGTAGAAAATGTATAGGGGCTGAGTAATGAGCATAGAAAGATCAGGAAATCAAGGTAAGTAGGCCAAACACAATGTGCTTATCACAGGTCACTATGTGCAAATGAGGGTTGGGGATTTTATTGAAGGTTTTTATTGGTTCAAACAAGAGACTCAGAGGATGGACCATATCTTGCAGTGCGGCAGAACAGGTTGCATAGATGAAGACCTGGCCCTTGTAAATGAAACGGCCATCGCAGCCATCGGGCGATGGAATAACTCAGATTTGATTTAATTTGATTAAGGAACTGTTCATTCATCTTGATCTAAGGAGACACAAAGGAACGAATGATTGGTTCAAACAATCAATCAAATAAATTCAATCAATAAAATTTCAATATGTTTAGGGCAAGGGCACTTTTCTGTTGGGCACATTCCTATATTACAGCACAAGTAGGAAGAATTGGAAAGGGCACAAAAATGTCCAAGGCCAATGAGAGAGGCACTGAGGCCAATCAGTAGGGTATCCACGGCCATGGCCTTGGTGGCCTTGGATTAATTTAAGTCCTGATTGCATGATAGCTACTCTCGACATATGATTCCCATGGCAGAGCTCAAGATTAGCTTTAAGGCAATGTATGAGTTGTTATGACTATATTATATTTGATGCAGGGTTTGGAGGAACAGATTCAATGCATGGAGATGAAAGAAGAGACCATGCGAACTACATTCCAATGTTTACAAAAAGATCAACAAGCAATCACAAATGAGAATAAGGTGAGTTATTTGGTATGACCATTGTCCTGTATTTTCAGAATTAGATTAAATTATACCAATTTTCATTGGCCTGTAGTGATTATTGCTTCATTATGTAAAATGTTAATGTTGTTTTCTATGATCATGTATAGTTGTTAACCAGTAAGTTATTCATACCATTGCCACGTTTAACAAATCGTAAGTACTGTAGTAAAAAATGTATTTGTCTAGATTTATGTTTATTAACAATGTAGCTATTGAAGCTTACATGTATAAAGTATTTAGCAAGGTCTTAATTCAACCGGTCCACCTTTCATTCTTGAATTACAAAAAAAAAAAAAAACAATCAATTTTCATGTGGTATAAACAATTAAATTGTTAACTATATATGCACATTTGACAGCAACCATACATGCTCATAGAAAACATTTTCTTTTTTAATATTGATGCCATCTACTTTTTCTTACTCTTTGTTGACAGAGCCTGAAAGAGCAAATCACAATCCTGACTGAAGCTAGAGATCAGACCATTGAATCCTTAAAAGCCTTGAAACAATCTATGTCGTCAGAATCAAGCAAGGATGACGAGACCAAGAGACGGTTAGATGAAGTCATCTCAGAGAAAAATGAGTATGTCCAGAAGATTTCTTGTCTCCAAGAAGATCAGAAGACCATGTTGCAGGAGATGGATTCTTTGAAGTCAGAGCTGAAGAGTGTCAAGGAGGAGAAGAAGGAAACGGAGGAGGGATTGAAGATCATAGAGGAGGAAAAGCAAGTGATGGTGAAGGCTGGGGTAGAGTTACAGGAACAGGTAGAGAATCTCCAGAAACAACTTTCAGATGCAGAAGAAGGATATAAGACACGCCTTGAGGCTCTGATGCAGACTTCAGAGGACGCTTCTGGTTTTGCCCAACAGCTAAGGGAAGAACTGAAGACGATGAACGAAGACCTAGCCAGACTTCTTCAAGAGAAAGAAGATATCATCATAACCAAAGATGAGGCTAATGCCAGGGCTAATGTCTTGGAGGAGAAAGTTCATGAATGGGAGAGAGAGAAGGAACAAGAACAGAGGAAGATGGAGGAATATGAAGAGGATATGTCATGTCTCAGAGTCCAGGTGGAAGAGCTGAACACTCTCAAGGGTCAACTGACAGAGCTTGGTGCAGAAAATGACAGCTTAAAGACTGAAGGGGAGAGATTGTCTGGAGACAATTCTAGATTTACAGCAAGCGTGAGAGAGACTGCAGAGGAAAGAACACGTCTGTCAGAAGAACTTGAGTCTTTGAAATCAGGTCAGACTGATTTGAATCAGGTTCTCCAGAAGCAACTTGATGATGCCACAGAAGAGAAGATCAGTCTTAAAAAGAATCTGCAAGAGCTTGAGCTGAGTTATGGGTGCCTTCAGAATGAAGCTACTGCAAAAGAGGCTGAACTTGAAGAGATAAAGAGATCAGTTGGAGAAAAAGAGCAACAACTTTAGAAATTACAAGAAGACAAATTGCAGAGAGAAGAAGAAATGACCAAGATCGAAGGTTCGCTGAAAGAATCTCTTGATGCTGCGGTAGTAGATGCTGAGAGGATGAAAGAAGAATTGAAAAGTGTTAGGGAAGGTGTGGCAAGCAAGGAAAACAAAAAGGTGGAGGACCTCACCAATGCTAAGGAAGAACTTGAGAAAATCATCAAGGAAATGAAAGAAGATGTCAGAAAGGATGAAGAGATGAAAGATTTGAAGGAGAAGCTTGAAATCATGGCTCAAGAAGCAGAGGGGGTATTGGCAAGGAGTAAGGAAGAACTCAAGAGTGCTTTAGAGTCATCCAGAGAGGAGGAAAGAAAGAAGACACAGTTGGTGGAAGATCTAGAAAAGAAATTGACAGCTCTGAAAGAGACTATGATGGAAGAAGATAATGAGAAGATAGAGGAGATGTACCATAAAGAAGAAGAATTAAAATTAGCCTTGGGAATTGCAAAAGAAGATAATCAAAAGAAGGAAAATGAGATGTAGGAGTTGAAGGAAGAGATGGATGAAGTGAAGGAACAATTGATGCTGATCAGAACAGCTCATCTTGAAAGCATGCAGCAAAGCTCAGAATACCAACAACAAGTGGAGACCCTTCAGAATAAACAGAGCTCTACAGTGAGTATAGTTGGCCTTTGTAGGAATCATGCAATATTGACCATCATATGCATTCTATTTCATTATTATCTAGATAAATATGAATACATTTACTCTTTTCATAAAAGTGGAAAAGGGATGTTTTGTACAGTTTAAAAAACAAAAACAACAACAAACAAAATCTTACAGCTAATTATGTTGAATGAAAAAAAAAAACCTTAAGATTTTATGAACTCTGTGTCCATTGAAATAGGGAGGTCTATGAAGTTATAAGAAATACAAAAAAAAATACATAAATTTAAATGAATTCATCAGCCAAAAGAATTTGAAGTTGGAAGTTGAATGATAGCTGTGAATCCACCAAAATCAGTTTAGGCATCCAAACTTACAAAACAACCATTCAAATTTGTCATCTTAATTTTCATGATTTATTTTACATCGTGAAATTCCCACCATTACTGAAATATTTTATGAACTCTCATTTATTACCTGAATGATTATTCAGAATACAGATAACAGATAGAAATGAGGAAAATATAATGCTCAGAATTTAAAAATGTAACTGTCCTCCATTCTTTGATATATTTTGTTTTTCCTTTGACAGAGTAAGGGAGATGATGAAAGAGTAAGTAAGCTGGAATCCAAGAAAGCTGAACTGGAGCAGGAGAAAGGGGAGATAGAGAAGAAAGTTATAGCATTGCAGGGAGAGGTAGATCAAGGTAAATATGTTCTGAACTACATATTTGTCCATGAAATTTGTCCTTTGGGCATTGTTGTCCCATAAGCTTGTTTTCCTATGGGGTACATACAGTTGTCCAGGAGTAGTTTTCTTAGAGAAAGTTATCCAATGTATGGTATTCCAGTGGGTAGTTGTTTCAATGCTGTGTAAGTATCGGCTTGCATGGTGAAGTATAGATACATTAGGTCTGCGGTTGCACCATGTGAGAGAGAGGGTGAGGATTGGGGAGTCCTGAGAAGGACTCTCGGTAATCTTTCTTGAGTGTGTGTAGTCCTAAAAAGGACTGGTGTAGTCTTGAAAAAGACTGTTATCTTTCTTAGCTTATAGTTCTAAGTAGAACTATAGCGCCGGCTATTCCCCACTCCTGACGACGGACAGTCAACCTGTTCGACGTCAAGCCACTCCTACCACCCATCCTCTACAACTGGCGCTGTAGTTCTCCTTAGAACTATAAGCTAAGAAAGATAACTAACAGTCTTTTTGAAGACTACACTACTGTCCTTTTCAGGACTGCACACACTCCAGAAAGATTATCGAGAGTCCTTCTCAGGACTCCCCAATCCTCCCACTTTATCTCACATGGTGCAACCGCAAGCCTACTTTAGATCAAGTATTTATTGTGCACTCATTGGTGTTACCCTTTAATATGTAGGTAAGAAAACCATTGAAGAATTGCAAGAGCAGAAGGAGCAGCTACAAGCTTGCATCACCAAACTTGAAGCAGAGAGGACCTCCACCATGAAGGAGCTTCAAGACCAGATGACCTTACATGAGCAGGAGAAGGAGACGTACCAGGCCAGTCTGCAGGAGCTGGAGCAGGGAGCTGTCCAGGAACGCAGGAGATTGGAGGAGAAGATCCTGGAGCTAGAGGGAAGCAAGGAGAAGTATGCATCTAACTTTGAGAAGCTGAAGAAAGCAAGCACGGCTAAGGTCCAGGAGCTGCAGGAACAGATCAAGGAGCTGAGGAGCTCCAGGGAGCAAGGAGACAACAACAAGGAGACACAGCTAATGCAACTTCAAGGTATACATGAAACCTGGTAAACTAGCTTCCCAGTGTAGTCTCTGCCTACACCATTCATAACAATCTGAACTTTATAAATTTGTAAATACATGTATTTTTGTTATAGTTATTGAAACATCCCATGCACAGATGTGATAGTCAAACTTGCTAAATCGACCACCTGTCTATAAGGAGCATATACATGTAGTTTGTTTTCCCTTGAATTGTGTTTCTCATTAAAATATGTTCTAAGAACACCTGTTTTTATTGACACCTTTTCTAGTTGCCCTTGAGAGGTCTTCATTGATGGGCTTCATGGTCTGTGCCTTGATTTTAAGAAATGTTCCAAACTTTACGTTAGTCATCTGTACTTTTCATTAAAAGAAGGAATTCTATTGTTTTACAAACAGATAAAATCAGTTCACTGAATGATACCATCACTCAACTCCAAGATGCCAATGATAGCCTTCAGTCCAGACTGGATGAAGTATTATCGGAGAGGAATGCCCTCTATGCAGACTTGGAGACAGCCATGCATCAGAATGAGGTCTTGGGTCAGAAGGAAAGTGACATCACCCATCAGGTCAATGACCTAGAGGTCACTCGGCAGAAGCTGATAGGTCAGATGCAAACAATGCAGGTTTGTACTCCTCTACGGTGTATTGTGTGCCCAGCAGAAGAATGCATGTGATTCATGCAGAATGGATGTCATTTATATATAATAAACATTCCAAAGATTTGACTGCATTAGTGAATTACTTCAGCTATCAAAAATAATATAAGAATAATGATAATAATTGGCATTTATATAGTGCTGTCTATCTAGACGATTCTATTCCGAGGTGCACAAGAAAAATAGAAAGAATGAGAGTGTTTAGATGAGTGTCATCGTGCCAAGTATAGGTATTGTTAAAAAAGATAAAATTTCAGCTTGGATTTAAAGGTCTCTACGGAAGTTATGATTCTCAAAGTAAATGATGAATTATTTCAAAGAGACATGCGTGACATTTGACAATTATACTCGGGTTCTGTTACCAGAAAATATTTTACTCTTTATACTGCTTCAAGGATATATTTCTTGTTTCATAACTTGTCAAAGTATTTACTTTCCAAATCATTTCGAACTGAAAACTGGGGAAGCCATTTGCTTGGAAATAAGGAGTATGTAGCTTTTCTTGAGTGCCATTTGCCATCAGAAAGACGATTTTATGCATAATACATGTACATGTATTTTCTTTTTTTAATGGATAATTTCTTGAATCCAAATTATAATTTGATTTTAAGTAAATATATTCTTCATATTATCTCAATTAGTCCAAGCTAGATGGGCATATTACTGAGAATGAGAGTCTCAAATCAACAGTGGAGGAGCTAAGATCTCAGAAAGATGATGTCACTAACCAGATGACTCAACTCAGAGAAACAGTAGCTGAACTCAATGCAAAGGTGAGCCTTTAATAGACACGTCATCTATGTAATAATAATAATAATAGCTAGTTCTTATATAGCGCTTTTCAGGACCGAAGGCCCTCTCAAACTGCTTTACAGAGTATTACCCCGGTCATCGGATTCAGGCTTACCCTCACACAAAGTATGCACATTCTCCACTCCCTGGGGAGCATTCCAGCCAGGCATCATTTTTACAAGCGCACACTTGCTAATCTAAGCACATAAGCTTTTGCATCCTACCGGGTACCCATTTAACACCTGGGTGGAGAGTGGTAAATGTAGATCAATGTCTTGCCAAAGGGCATTAGTGCCGCGGTTAGGTCCTGAATTGTTACATGAATAGTGATATTTAGATTGCTAAGTGTTTTGGTCCCTCTATCTAGAGAGAATGCCTGATTAACAGCAAATGATAGTAACATCAGACCAGTAGCACTTCAATACTCTGACTTCTCACTACAAGGCTTACTGAGATACCATGCAATTTTAATTAACATGTATAATTAGTATTCAGGACCTCGGTCAAATACTGTACAATTTCCCTTTGTCAGATCGTAAGGTGTGCATAAGCCTTTACAGGTATGAATATTGATGAGCTAGGTATCTTTTTAAGTTGATTTCTTTACCATGTGCCGTATAGCTATGAAATCAAGGACAGTGCTCTCCTAATATGCTTTGTGTAAAAGGTGGAATGTGTGCCATATGAGTATCTAATTATTTTCAAAACTGCTTTGCCTCTATAGAAAGGACAGTTGGAAGAAGAGTCCCTGCAGAGATCAGCCAGTCACAGTGAAGATACCCAACAAGACATAGGTAAGACTATCAGTACTTCAAAAAAGTTTGGCAAATTATTACTCTGGCTTTCACTTTAGCAACTGTTTTGAGTTCAAAATATATTCCAAGGAATAATCTTGCCAGGTACTCAGTAGCCTCACCTGGGTCAAGAGTGGTGCTTGTAGATGATTGTCTTGGCAAAGGATGTTAGTGCCTCGGNCGCGGTTAGGTCCTGAATTGTTACATGAATAGTGATATTTAGATTGCTAAGTGTTTTGGTCCCTCTATCTAGAGAGAATGCCTGATTAACAGCAAATGATAATAACATCAGACCAGTAGCACTTCAATACTCTGACTTCTCACTACAAGGCTTACTGAGATACCATGCAATTTTAATTAACATGTATAATTAGTATTCAGGACCTCGGTCAAATACTGTACAATTTCCCTTTGTCAGATCGTAAGGTGTGCATAAGCCTTTACAGGTATGAATATTGATGAGCTAGGTATCTTTTTAAGTTGATTTCTTTACCATGTGCCGTATAGCTATGAAATCAAGGACAGTGCTCTCCTAATATGCTTTGTGTAAAAGGTGGAATGTGTGCCATATGAGTATCTAATTATTTTCAAAACTGCTTTGCCTCTATAGAAAGGACAGTTGGAAGAAGAGTCCCTGCAGAGATCAGCCAGTCACAGTGAAGATACCCAACAAGACATAGGTAAGACTATCAGTACTTCAAAAAAGTTTGGCAAATTATTACTCTGGCTTTCACTTTAGCAACTTTTTTGAGTTCAAAATATATTCCAAGGAATAATCTTGCCAGGTACTCAGTAGCCTCACCTGGGTCAAGAGTGGTGCTTGTAGATGATTGTCTTGGCAAAGGATGTTAGTGCCTCGGTTGGACTCAAACCTTGTACCTTGTGATCCGCAGTTAGGTGGTGTATACACTGGACCACAACACCTTTAAATCTTCTGGGGAGTGTTTTACAAAGACTAAGATTGACTTTCAAGTTGGACTAAACTATGGCAGGCCGTTCATGCCACTGTTTGCTCTGGCATCGGTCTCTCAATGGACGTACAAATCATGGTCACAAATCTATAGAATTTACATTGTTTGATAGTTCATTATTGTAGGAAAAAATATATTCTAAAGATCATAATGGTGAGAGCAAGCAGTGGCATGAATGGCCTGTCATAGTTAAGTCCAACTTAAAGTCGATCTTAGTCCTTTAGTGTATTATTATGCACTCCAACATGATGTATGCACCACACTTCTGAAATAGGACTTTCTATCTTTCTATCTGCCATTGTACTTTCTACTTTAAGAGGGAATTACTATTTCTGACAGCTTAACCGGGATTGTTGTCCATTAGGCAGTAATTGATTAATTTGTGTAATAAAATTTGTTTCTTAATTTCAGAATTGGTTTACAAAGAGAGGAATATCTGAAGGGAATGTTGATTTCTGTTCATGGATTTGGCTTATCTTATACACTGTGTCTTGTGGGTTTAGCTCTAGTATTTTGTGTTTGTTTTTTATTACAGTTTCTATGAAGAAATCAGTGAGAGAATCTGAAGAGAAAGTCCAGAAGATGAAAGCAGTTGCTCTGAAAGCTAAGAAGGAGCTTGACCTCCACAAGAAACAGGTGAGATTACAGCTTTCATGGCAGTTTTTTTTCTCGCCTGCATAACAAAAGCAAGACATCGCCTCTTTTCTTGTGACGTTGATATAATTTGAAGTAAATGATGAGAACATTCTACAGCTCCTGCTCTGCTGTCTATTGCCTTTAGGAACTTCACCCAAGACCAAACACTAATTAACTTAAAGGTGATTTTAATCCTTACCTTCTACCCAATATATTGATGAAGTAAAGCCTTGACTTAGTATTATTGGAGCTTTGAAATATATAGTGTAATGTGTTATATGAATGTAATATTATTATTAGTAGAGGTGTTGTGGTCGAGTGGATACGTCGCCGGACTGTCGATCACAAGGCCCGCGGTTCGATTCCCGCCGCCGCACTAATGTCCTTTGGCAAGACATTGATCTACATTTGCCACACTCCTGCCAGGTGAAGTAAATGGGTACCTGGTAGGAATTCATTCCTTGAAAGCTAGAGCGCCGTATGGCAGCCGTGCTAAAGCCAGGGTAATAATCGGAAGCGCCAGGAGGGTCAAATCTGACTGACATGAGCGCTATACAAGAACCCACTATTATTATTATTATTAGTTTACTCATCCTTGGGTCACTGATGAGTGTAAATGAATTCTCTTTATCAGATGCTAGCTATTTCACAACAGAAGGAACAGACACAGTCTGAGCTGCAGACTATGAGTAAGAGATATGAATCACTGGAAGCTAAGCTCTCCGGGAGTCAACAACATGTGGAGAACTATCAGGTTTGTTAAATTCAGTTGTCTTTATTTGTTCTTGTTCTTCTCTTCTGACTACTACTTACCTGCTTACTAGGTGCCTTGTCTGTTCCAGACATTGGCCGTCAGGGCTTTCCTTCTACTTCTACATGTATCTCTGGTTCTATGTAATGTGATGTTACTTCTGTTACCAGTCAGCCCAATGAACTTATCCATGTATTTAACGGGCTCTCTCTCTCTGCTTTTCTTTCTTTTTCCCTCAATTTCTCCTGTCAGAATCCCTGCTTACTGCCTACACCTAATCTTCATTTTACATAGTTCAAATTATATTTGAATGATCACCTTGTAATAGCATTTAATTCAAATTATTTGTTGGGGACTTGAGCGTCGCTAATGATGGATATGTGCACTATATAAATATTATCAGTATGATTATAATTACTATTATATCCCTTATCGTAAGATTGTTGCATTAAGAGTTTACACGACAAGAAAAAGAATAGTTTCGCTAGGAAAGACGTTTCCTGTCGAATAGTTCATTGCTGACGTCACAAATAGTTCACATATTCATCTTCCTCAATTACAAGGATGGTATCCTGAGACGTTTTGATTGGTTCTTTTGTTAACGACTATACATGTACAGTAGGTAGCTGCATGTGAGGATAAGTTATACAAATGCAACATCAATGTAAAGGCACACCCACATACATGTACATACAAACTGACAGGTTAAAGTATTTCGATCATTAATATATATAATTTCTTTTCTTTTGAAATTTCAGAGTCTACACAATGATTATGAGAAGCTACAAGATGAATTGGAGGCAAAAACCGAGAGGTGAATTTTACAAATAGTTAGAAAAAAATTCCATGATACATTGGCGATCGTCAAAACTATGTCTTGCGGCTATAAAAAAACTGGCGGCTAAATTCAGCATGCCAGAACACATTTGAGGAAGGTGTCTGAACAATGACGTCAAAACTGTCAGAGGTTAATACATGTACCCTTGTGATGTATCGCAGAACTTATTCCTTATTATTTAAAACATACTGATAAACTTGTTAAGAGAAGACAAATAATGTCAAAATTATTTTGATTTAGTCCAATAAAGAGGCAAGAATACACTTTTTATGGTGTTGTACAATAATTACTTATATACAAATTAGAATATGATTGGTCTTCACATAATTCAGTTGAATCTTTTTCCATATCACAGATTCATAATTCTTGTGTAACATTCCATTTTCTTTTTCTTTTTCTTGTTTTATTTGAAGGATAAAAGAATTGGAGAAGCAGATTTCAGAAACACAACAAGACTTGAATGTAAGTGAAATGTATTGATCAAACATATGCCACGTTTAGAACAGCATTTTCTAACGTCCCCCAATCCCAGGTCTCGTACCAAACACCAAACAGACTCCAACAATAATTTGCCCATTCAGGGTAATACAATCTTTGTTCACTTTACTGTTGATCTCATGATTTTTACTTAAATATAAATATAATGAAATCATACTTAACATTGCACATACCTAGACCAAGTTGTTCAATGATAAAAAAAAGGACAAGACAAACCTATCAAGGTTTTAGACAGGTATGCATGAATGCTACAGTGAATGTAGTGAGATACTTATTCACTTACAAGATAATCCCCAAAGCTCAATTCTATGAATAAACTGAATTAATACTTTACATGTGAACACACTAGAATCTCTCAGTGGAGTGTATCCAGAAAGGCAAGTAGATCAAATTCCTAGACAGGTGTGTTTCTTAGATGTACAAATTATGTTTTAAATCTACATGTAGTGAGATAGATATTCCCTTGATATGACCCCCATACCTTGAATATACCTTGAAGTCCACACCTCACCATCATCGGGATGAAGATACAGGAGATACTGTGGTGTGGCAGGGTTAAGGGGGTCCCATAGGACCCATTTAAAAACCCTGGGGGTGTTTCACAAAGACTAAGATCTTAGACGTAACTATGGCCGGCTGTTCATGCTACTCTTTGCTTTCACCATCTACTGGCATTGGTGTCTCCAGGGACCTATAAATCGTGGTCACAAATCTACAGAATATACGTTTTTGATAGTTCATTATTAAAGGAAAAAATGTTATCTAAAGATCATAATTGAGAAACTAATAGTGAGAGCAACCAGTGGCATGAATGGCCTGTCATAGTTAAATCCAACTTAAAGTTGATTTTAGTGTTTGTGAAACACCCCCCAGGTTGGATAATTGTTGTTTGAAGCTGAGGAGAGCCCTTCTTAATAAGATGAATTAATTCTCTACATCCTAGAATCTCTCGATGGAGTGTACCCAGACCAAGCAGTTGAAGGAAGAGCTGGTCCAGAGACTTGACTGTCAAGACAATGAGATTAAGACTTTAGAGAGGGGCGTGGCCGAGATGAGGAGCAGGGCAACGGTAGCAGAGGAGGAGAGGAATGCTGAGAGGACAGAGAAGACAGAGAAGGAGCAACAACTGGAGCAGGTCAGAATTCTATTTGCATTGTGTAATCTCAGGTTTTTAAAATTTTATTATTTGATTTATTACCAACTGCAATACATACATTTTATACAATGATTTTACATAAACAAGAAGAGAAACTATTGGTTGGTAAAAAGTGCCAGATAAAAGCACATGTGCTAGTCCAGCTTAACCCCTTAAACAGCTAAACAAAGTATTTGGGTACAATATGGGGACATGAAAGACTATCGTTAAGTTATAATCTGTGCTTGTAGTACATGTTGTCCAATTTATATATTTGTTAGGGTTCTGCCTCAAAAGACCAATGGCCTATGTGGTTCCCATCCACATTTTTGTTCTACTGTAATGTATTGTTAATATATATACACATGCTATTGTTCATATTATTTATGTTTTTAATGGAATGTGGAAAATATACTTGGAACTTG
This sequence comes from Hemicentrotus pulcherrimus, assembly GCA_003118195.1. NCBI lineage: Eukaryota > Metazoa > Echinodermata > Echinoidea > Camarodonta > Strongylocentrotidae > Hemicentrotus > Hemicentrotus pulcherrimus. The sequence goes on along the minus strand of BEXV01000351.1, from coordinate 116,001 downwards.
AACTCTTTATAGGCAAGTGATCTTAATGCACAAGTTCTTGTGGTACATGTTTCAGTGAGAGCCGCTTCTCGGAAATTTCACGTACCATAGTTTACTGAGTGCTTCAAAAATGTTGATACACCTGGGCCCCATTTCAAAAAATTGTCATCAGTGAAAAATAAAAGTTTTTGTTAAAAGCTAGTGAAATCCTTGCTTCTGATCGGTTATCAGCAGATTTGTCACTGATTTTATTCATTTTTGAAAAAATGATTTGCGTAGCAGGCTCCTGATGATTCATATTCAGTTAACAGCTCTTCTATGTCTTTGATCAGATCAATATCAGGAGAAATTATATTTTTGGTGTTCTTTATTCCACAATAATTTGTAAATAGACCAGATACTTTGGACATGCCTGAAAAAAGAAGATATCTATTTCATGGTACATGTGTGAATAGGAGAGGTGTCATGGTCTAGTGGATACGTCACCGGAATGTGGATCCTATGGTTTGTGGTTCAAGTCCCGCTAAAGCACTAATGCACTTTAGCAAGACATTAATTAACATTTGCCACTGTCCACCCAGGTGAAGCAAATGTGTACCCAGTAGGAAGAAATTCTTGTTATGCTTTAGCACTTTATTGAGGCGGATCAGCTGCACCCGGGGTAATAATATGGTATTTTTGTATTGAGCACAGTAAAGTTTATACATATAGTAGCTGCGCAATACAATTGGACCTCTTATTATTATTTCATATGACAAATTTTACAGGCAAATGAGAGAGTTGCCACCCTTGAGAAATCATTGAACGAACAGAAGACAACACATGATAATACTACTAGGAAACTAGGAGCTGCTCTCCAAGTAAGTCAAGTCTTCTTATATTAGTGAACATATCAATACTGGGGGGTGTTTCATAAAGCTGTTTGTAAAGTTACGCATGACTTTACGAATGACTTGAATATGAAGTGCCAAATAGGATGCCCAAAGTTTTTCCTGATGTTTTAACAAAGTATGACTATATTTCCAAAAACCTCAATTAAATTATGGCAAAAAAAATATACTTTGCATTAAAAATGTTTGTTATGATAAGAATGTTAATCTAAATCTGCACAGTTCAACTTTAGTTGATCCAGCTAAAATGTGATAGAGCATCCCATTTGGCTTTTCCTATATAAGTCATTCGTAAAGTCATGCCTAACTTTATGAACAGCTTTATGAAACACCCCCCAGAACAGGCAGAGAACTGTATTAAATTCACCATTTATCAATCAGCAATCAATATTTGAGTCAGATTGTTATCATTTCATGTTGTCACTCTTATACATTTTCTATATTTTCACCAAAAAATTTATTCAGAATTTTTCACTGAAGAATTGCGCTTCATGTGACAGTATCGGTATTTTTTTTACTGATGTACTGGATGCTTATGTAAATATGAAATGCTGCAAAATGGGCTGAACCTCATACAATGTGATCATATTTACAGGAACATGCTTCCCTTGTTGTAGCATTTCTAATGAACATTACATGCATCTACCTCTCTTTGCTGTGTATGAAACCAACAGATCACTCTCGTGGATCTTGAGACTTTTTTGAACAAGTTCATCATGGTTTAAGTGGTTTAATGCCGTTTGGTCTGAATTGGTTATTAGATTAAATGAACAATAGACCAAATGGCTATTAGCCTAAATGTTCTTTAGACCAAATGATAAGTAGACCAAATGGTTACTAGACCGTGTAGATAGTAGACTGGTTGTGGGTGTAGACCATATAGGAATATACCAATTGGGTAGTAGACAAACTGGTTGCAGACCAAACAGCAATTTGACTTGGGTTTTTGTATACATTCAAACATTATTTACTTTAGAGAGTTTATCTATCCATGGTCCAGAAACCTTCCTCAGACATGTACCGGTGAAGCAGTGGTGAAGTTAGCTGTCAGATTATGAGATGGAAACTAAGTGAAAGTAGAGTTAGTCTGAATGCAACCACATGGATGAGAAATGCATGAAGTTGTCTAGCCATGTATGAATCTAACTTTGTTTGTTTGTAGTAGTTTAGTCTAAATGCAACCATATCGATGAGAGATGCATGAAGTTAAAGATAAACTTGAGTTCTGATAAAAAAAGAAAATGAATTCTCACAGAATCAAACGAAACTTACACTGAATGTTCAAGATAACAAATAAATGACATGTGCCACACAATTTTGGAAGAAAATGTATACCGCCTGAGTAATGAGCATAGAAAGACAAGGAAATCAAGGTAGCACCAGCCCCGACACTATGTGTGTTGTCCCATATATAGATTTCTGTTTACAGTGCTTGTTACTTTACCAAGACTCGGTCAAATTTATTATGATTTTGATGACTCCAGAACCTTGCAGTGCAAACAAATACTTACATGCTACATGATCAACTGTTTCTGATCCTTTCCACACCTTTTCTTTCACAATGCAATTGCATTACCAGTTCTTAAGTTTATCTTTAACTAGCCTTGTATGAATCTAACTTTCTTTGTTTTGTAGGAAGCCAGTCAGAGCAATCTCATGGATCTAGAAATAGCAGACTATGAGAAAACGGTGTCTTGTCTGAACGCAACTATCGTTGAGAGAGATACCAAGATTACTAACCTCACAACAGAGGTGGAAAGTCTGGAGAAGAGACTAGATGCGATGCAGAATGAAGTTGGTAAGATGGAATGTTTTTGGAAGTAACTACATTTTTAAAAATTGCTTTTTTCAATTCAGCTCCTTTTTCCCCAGAACTACCAAAGACTGGAACAACCTTCCAGTAGAACCAGCCTGCTCACTCTTCCTTGAGGCATTTAAGTTCTCATTGGGGAAGATACACCCCTAACTGCCCTCACAGATTAAAAGCTTTTACTCGCACCCAGTATATATTCGCATAAGGATCCTGGCCAGCAGGCTCACACAGTGCGCACAATCTTCAAGGCCTTGAAGCACTTTCCTTGGAAGAAGAAGAAGAATCAAGATATGTGCATTGCAGAGTTGAAATTGTCAATCTTAAGCTAAATGAAAATTAATTATGAAGAGTAGATGAAGGAACCAGAAGCATGCAAGTTGATGATGCAGTTTTGGGGCAATTTTATGGGATAGTTTTATCTAAAATAGAATATTTAAAAGAACATCAGCAGTAAATTCTTAAATTTGGCAATGCTATAATCAAATGCAAAATCACTATATTAAGGCAAAATATTGTTGCATCAAGATTACCATCAGTTGGTATCTTTCTGTTTATCGTAAATGGCATTGATTCTGTTAAGGACTCCTGAAATATGTTTATTTTCTGAGCAGCATGTATAATATAATGCAATTTGTTGCTTACATATATATCTTAATTTTTTTTGTACACAAAAAAAAATAATAATAATAATACTCAGTTTTTATATAGCGCTTATTAGAATCACTAAGCGCTTCCAAACTTAGAGATTATTACCCCAGCTTTTTCTGTGCTGCCATTGCGGCGCTCTAGCATTTCAAAGAATTAATTTCTGTCAGGTACCCATTTACATCAAACATGTACGGGAAAATATAACTGATATTAAAACGGCCTGAAATTTCTTATTTTGACGATGATGTGCAGCTGCTGTGGGTAACCAGCGTGACCAAGCGGAGGAGAGAGCAAACAAAATCAAGGGGATGTTGATGAAAGCTAAGAAGGAGCTCTCTGATCTGAAGAAGACAGAGAGCGAGCAGAGAAGTGCAGAGGCTGCCCTCTATGGTCAGGTGGAGTATCTCACTCAGCAGGCTGAGGATGGCAAGATGGAGCAAGCTAAGATGGCCGCCGACAATCAGAAACTCAAAGACCAGGTTGGTGTTTTCATTATTTTACAGAAGTGACATAACCTCTACAAAATATATCAATGATATAGTATACTAATTGTTGGGTGTATTTACCACTTTTTTCTTGAGGTTACATAGTATAGAGATATTGACTGCTTTGAGAGCCAGACCTTGAATATTAAAGCAGTTGATAGGTCTTTTATATGCCGAATTGAAACAAAAATCTACCAAGAATTCTTACCTTATCCTTTTATTGAGTAAAGATTGGTTAAAATATCACGGAAAATCTGAGACACTGTCTGTTAATCTACGCTGGAAAAATGACTGAAGTCTTCATTCATTTGGGAATCGCAGACAAAAAGCACTGTATGGTGTCCGCGCTCACACAAAGACTAATTTAACACGTAAACCTATGGGGATCGCAGCATGAGGGCATTTTTCAAAAGATTATTGAATGGTAGGCTGGGCATGGCGAAAATCGCAACTCCAATTAAGACCAATAAGATGGCTAGATTTCTAAAGTGAGGTATATAATAGTGATGCTATATGTATGCGTAGTCCCATGTACAGTATCCATATATGAGTGCCTTGCTTCTCACTGGATGTTATTTTAAAAGCAAGATTGATGATTCTAAGACCTCGCAAGATATAATTTTATGAAATGCAGAGATCAGACCAGCCAAGGGAGACTAGAAAGGTGGCCTTTATAGGCAGGTGGTCTTTATGTACAGGTTCCTTTAGTACATGTTTCAATGAGAAAACATTTTCAAGGGAAGCCTAACCCTAACCCTAGTTTTGACTGTACAGAGCATACAAGGATTTCTCTCCTCCTGTTTGTATTCCTCAGATGCGTACATCCAACGAGGCTAACATGAGGGCGGTACGGAGTCTGGAACAGAAGGCTACTCTGCTACAGGAGGACCTAGACCTGGCCAATAGAGAACTCACTGGCTGTCAGGCTGAGTTTGAGAGCTATAAGGTACCAGTTGATATGGAAAACATGTGCATACTGGACACCTGTACAATTCGTAGTTCCTAACACGAACCAATTTAACCAAACTTTAATCTTGGACCAACACTACACTTTACCCTAACCTTAACTCTAAACCTGACATAAAACCCTATCACAACCCAAACCACAACCTTGTCAATAAAGCTAGGAGCAATTCTGGGAAGTGCTAATGTCGGTCACCTGTTAGAGAGCAGAGTTTGTCTTAAAGGGATCCGGTAACTTTGTCTCAGATTCTGAAGCAAAATTCTGGATTTAGCTCATGATGCAATGATAATTATAAACCTTTAGGTCAGTCAGGAACCCCATGACTTTTACAAGCCGATCGCCTGTCTGATTATCAAGATATTTGTGATTGGAATTACAAATTTTGAAAACCGTTCGCCTGACGGTTTTCATAACAATACTGTCTATTGGGGGAAACGAGTATGGTAAAACCGGTCACTCAAAGAATTTTACTTTTTTTGAGGCACTTCTTGATCATTTTGAAGCGCAATTTTTGAGGGCTTCAATATTACACCATCTCACAGACACTGATAACACGTAGGGCTGTGTATCTCAAATGTAACATTGTTAAACGATCCCTTTAAACTTATCAAGCCTTTATATGTTAATACATTATGTACTTATTGAATTGATGGTGTTTTCATGTGTATTTTGATTTTGGTTTTCTGTGCATTTATGCACTTTACCCTGATGGGTGCAAGACAGCACGCTTCGTTATGTCTGCAGGTACCGGTAAGCTAGATAGAGGAGCCTACAGAATCACATTTGTTTTTCAACCTTCTCTCCTTCGCCTCCCTCTCTTTCTCCCACCTTAGGTCAGAGTTCATAGTGTCCTCAAGCAACAGAAGACAAGGGAGACCAATCCTGTTGCCACGGCAATGGATGCAAGGGAGAAAGAGGAATCTGAGAAGATGATGCAAGCCTTGAGGAGTAAACTGAATGAGACAGGAGATAAGATGGTTGCTTTGATGACAGAGCATGAGTTGTTACAAGGAGAGCATGATCGTCAGCGAGACACAGTGAGATCATACAAGATATGGAGGCCAAGGAAGCACTGGCAAGAGAAAGGTATCTTAACTATCAGATACTGTTCAATTCATTCATAGGCCTGTAATGTTAACTCATTGCCTATGGGATCCAAGTTGTCCCTGTATTAAGCCTATGTGAGTTAGATGATTCAGTAGTCAAATGGGTGCACATGCACATAAGAATCATGATAATATCCAGATATTTCCCAAGATAAAGTCTGTCGCAACCAAAAGTAGGACTGGGGTAGTTATCACACAGAGTAATTGTAGATATCAAATCAATTGATCTCTACTTACCCAATTAACTGCTGAGTTCTCATATCCCCCATAGGTTTAATACAAAAACCACCAGGTTCCAGTAGGCAATGTGTTTATAGTTTCCTCATTATGCAATATGTTGTAAATTCACTCTCATCCTAATAAAGAGAAGAGGGAAGAGGTGAACAATAATTTGTGAGCCTTATCATTGTATTATGCAAGTGTGGAAGAACATCAGATAAAAAATGTTCCCTGGAAAGCATAGCTCTTCAAATGACTTAATATTCTAACTATGGCATGTAACATTGTAAAAATCAGGACAGATTTATGGCACATGTTCGTGTAGTCCCATATAAATGTTTCTGTGAACAGTGCTTGTAAATTTACCAAGATGGGCCAATTTCGTATCATTTTGATGATTCTAGAACCTTGCAGTACACACCAATACTTATTTGATGGTTTATCGACCTTTTCTGATTGATCCCACAATCCAATTCTTTCACAAGAGTTTCTGGATTGTCAAGTCTGACAGACATGAGTGCTAAACAAGAACCCACTATTATTATTATTATTATTATCATTATTACCGTATTTGCCGGCGATAACGCCGCACCCTCGTATAGGCCGCACCCCTGATTTTGACCTTTAAAAAAAAAAGAACAAAAAAAAAAAATTTGGGTCGAAGTCGTGAGTCGAACCCGGGCCGACACAGGTAGATTGGAAGCCGAAACCAGCGCCTTAGACCGCGCGGCTATCCTGCACTGATGCCTCAGCTTGCAGTTTTTTATGATGTATACATTGAAATGGATTGAAAACTGCGATTTGCGTGTTGGATAATTCTTATTTTACTTTTGCAATGCATTGGCACGAACTTTGATTAAGATCTATCGGCAGATGTTGTTTTTGGAAGATTATTTGCGTCTTCATGTCAACAATGCAAGGTAAAATTGTCGGTAAGATGTGTGGAAATGTCCTGTTCCATAGTGGTATAGTTATTGTTTCATTTGTAGTCCCATATGTGCAAATTTGTGCTGGTTTTGATTTATTTGTTAATATTTTTTACTCTGTCGCTGTATATATGCCGCGCCCCGACTTTTAGATTTTTTCTCCCCCGAAAATACTGCGGCGTTTACGCCGGCAAATACGGTAATCGCATGACCAGAACTCAACTTTATCTTTAAGATATTCTTTGTTATTATCTTTCTTAGGTTGGAGAAGCTTCGTATCGAGAGTCACAGCAGTCAGACCAGAACTCAACTTTATCTTTCAGATATTCTATGTTATTATCTTTCTTAGGTTGGAGAAGCTTCGTATCGAGAGTCACAGCAGGAACATAGAGCATACTGAATCCATCAAAGAATTAACGGCACAGAATGAGGCCTTGACGTCGTCATTCAAGGTAAGACGTTGTGATCTATGAGTCCCCTCCCCCTGGTACTATCCACTAGACAATTAACTCTAGCCTTGAACATCCAAAACTAATAAGGGTTAATAAATGTATAATAATATTTTTTTTTTTCAAATTGATTCATTTATTTATTCATGGTATATTACAAAATGTGATTAGCATTCAATAGCAGAATTGTTCACATTTTACAAGCAAGTTTTAAAAATACATAGACTACAATATTTCAAATGGTAAAATGATACGAAGACCAGATGATAAACAGGGAACATAGACCACTGTGGTTTTAAAATTCAAGAATAACAAAAAAATTGAACAAACATCATGAGTCATAAAACATAATTAATTTGTTTTCTTTTGTATGTGTGCTTCTTTAAAAACCAGACACCTTTGCAACATGAAACTTAAGTGAATTATAAGTAACAGACATTTCCTTGGCTATAAATTCAGTGTCGTATCAGGACATTTCAAGTGTGTGAAGAAAAAACAAATTTCAATCCTTGTTTTAGCTAGCTTATGGTAATGAAGTTTGCCGAAAGCAATGAATGAATTTCAGGAAATGGAGATGTTTTTTCTAGTCATTATCAATTTCTAGAAATCTAATTTGAGTGTTTCATTTTTATGATTAGATTCAAATGAGGCAACTGCAGGATGATCATCACCGAACAATGGACAGCTTACAGCGCCAGCTAGAGTCCACTGAGAACCAGCTCTACCGTGCCCAGCAGGAGATACAGAGGAACAACAGCATGGTCGTCATCCCAACACGCACTCCAGTGGAGTCTAGTAAAGAGAGCCCTCTAGAGTCGGCCATTAGGACAGTGCCAGGGGAGAGAGAACAGGCTGAAGTAAGTGGATATAAAATGTGGTGGTTGTTGTTTTTTGTTGTTTTTTTTTAGACCAAGGGCAGATTTTTCTGACATGGGTACTGAAAGGAGTTACACACATTTCAAAATACTTTCAACCTGCAAAAATGCTGAGTACTCCCAAAGCATCCCCTGGAATGCTGCAAGGACATCTTTCACTCAATATAGACCATGAGTAAATAATTTCTGCTGAGGAACCATCATACTCTTACCAATAATCGATGTATGTTATTATACAATAACACTCTCACATGTTGATCATCTGTACAGGGTATGGAGCATACAGATACAGAGATACCCAAAAGCATGCTCCGCCCCACCCTTCCACCAATCAGCACACAGAGCCCCACCCAAGCCCCGCCCTCTGTACCCTTCGCACAGCTTCTCTCCTCACCGACCGATGATAGACAGAGCATCTTCAGCGCAGTCAGCTCTACGGCCGAAGAGGAGCAGCTTAAAAGCCAGTTGACTTCTGCCCAGCATAGAATTGACCATTTCACAGAGGTATGTTTATCTTCTGGTTTGACTTGTTCACATTTAATTCAGAGTCCTGAAAAATATACCACATGCCTGAGAAAAAAGGAAAACTATTTCTGCTCACACTGCCATGATCTATTTTGGTCTCGTGACTATATTGCATGTGATGCCAGGAATTTTGAAAAAGGAAAATAAGCTTTAAAATCCTAATAATAATAAATAATTTCAGATATTTATATGGCCCATATATCCACTATGCAAGGTGCTCCAGGTGCTCTGAATATTACCCGGCTCTGCTAGGCTGCCGATTTTGGTGCTCACAGCAGTCAAGGAATTCTTTAGCGATTCCTTAGGACCTTTTTGTGTCTCACTCAAATAGTCTTTTTTGTACAGTAATGGCTAACGTAATGTACCCTTATCTTATCCCAAGCATGTAAAGATTAGAAGAAGACCGTTGAAGGCTACTTCTTCCTATGCCTTTTTTCTGCTAAACCGTAGATCACTGGAGAGAATGAAGCAACTATCCTGAGGTTGACAGAGCAAGCAAAGGTCTTAAAGGAAGAGATCAGACGATTAGAAAGAAACCAAGCCAGGGAAAATGCAATCTCAAACATGGAATACTTGAAAAATGTTGTACTCAAGGTGAGAACTGTTTAGAGTTACCTGTGGCTTGAGGCTGATTTGCTTCTGAGATTCCAATATTTAACAGAGTGTGTGACTTTAAAAAGAGCAGGCAAGTCATACCCTGTAAAGCACTGTGAAACCAATTGTATGAGAGCACTATATGAATGAACATATTATTAGCATTATTATCTCTCATAATTATTGATCATACATTAAAATATATTTTTCTCATTCTTTATTCTAATTAAAACCCAAGTGTTGGAAGTTGTATAAAATGAAATGGATTTTTTAAAAATAATTTAAAACCGTTTTTTTTTATCAAGTACACCATTTTTGACAGACACCTTTATTCGTTTGTAAAGAGAATTCAATTCAAAGTTCATTCTACACTCTTCATAAAAACATACAAATACAGAATGGAATGATAAATATAATAACAAGATGGTGATAAAAATCACAATGGCAATTTATGAGTGCATTTGGTATAGGAAGACAGGAGGGATTCCTTATATGAAAGCCTACCCTTAAAGGCATCTTTTAACAATTTTAAATCTGATATTCATGGCCCTACATGTTACCAGTGTCTGTGATATGGTGTAATATTGAAGCCCTAAACAAAAAAATTGCGCTTCAAAATGATCGTGAAGTGCCTAAAAAAAGTACGAATCTAGTGACCGGTTTTACCATCCTCGTTTTCCCCAACAGACTGTAGTGTTATGTAATCATTTGGCGAACACAAAATTTGGTTTCGATTTCCAATCATAAATATCTTGATAATCAGACAGGCGATCAGCTTGTAAAAGTCATGGAGTTCCTGACTGACCTAAAGGTTTATAAAATCTGAGACAGAGTTACCAGATCCCTTTAAATACGCACATACAGGAAGAAGAAGAAGGGAAATAAAAGAGAGAAAAAAATAAGTATTACGTGATTATTTATAAATTACTTTCTTATTCTCTTTCCATCAGTTTGTTTCTCTTCCTCAAGGAGATGAGAAGGGGCGTCTTCTACCAGTGCTGAAGGCCATGTTGAAACTCAGTGATACAGAGATCAAGCACCTAGCTACTATTGCCCAAGGTATATATTCAAATCTCATCATCTCAATTACATGTTGTCTGTTTGGAGCCAGGAGGGCATTAACTCAGACACAGTCAAACCTGTCTATGGAGGCTAATTGCAAACATGTTGTAAAATGAATACATAACACTATGTGAAAAGTATGCTTGACATATTTACCACTTCGTTAAAGGGGTACAATATACAGATTCAGTTTTTAGTATGTCATTAGCCTACATTTTTATTTTGTGTTTGTTTGTTTACATGTTCATTATTAAAGGTATTACAAAGTTTTGGTATGGGGTCATGAATTTGGTTCAAATGAAGAAATTGGAAGCATATGCGATCCTACAATATGCAGTGATCGCTGTCGCAGTTGAAATCGAGTCTAAAGTTATGAAATTTTTAATAACAAACTCTTTATGTTGTATAGCGCCCTCTCAAGGTCAAAATATTAATTAAGCTATAAAACAATGTTTCTTGACTAATTTTGACCGATAAGCTATTCCCGTTTGGTAGGTATATAATACATACTACATACTCTGAAATTTTAGGGTCGCAGCTACAGTACCATTGTACGGCCGTATGCGCTATTTGAAATTTATCAAAATTTATCGGGAGTACCGATAAATTTTTATTTTCATTTTTTCTCGAAAGCAGAAGTGTTTTAGGGGCTAATTTTTTTAGTGCTTATTAAACATCCACAGGGGCATCCAAATATATCAAAATTGTAAAGAATCATTATCCACCAAATTTTCAAAATTTCCCAAAACTTTGTATTACCTTTAAGCACGTAGAGAGAGACTATAGTTTTGTATGCAACATGTGAATTAATCTGTACTATATCTGCCTATTTAATTTTTGTTTGTCTCTCATTTTCGTGTTCAGGTGATGATGCTACACAGAAGTCTGGATCCCCAGCTGGTTCCTATCTTCATCGTTGGTCAGGTGGTCTCTTATAGGCACACATCAACACCATTAACCTTAAGATAGGGGCAAATCTGTCCCCCTCCTTGAAGTCTGGATCCCCAGCTGGCTCCTATCTTCATCGTTGGTCAGGTGGTCTCTTATAGGCACACATGAACACCATTAAACCTTATTAAGAAGGGGAAGGGGGCAAATCTGTCCCCCTCCTTTCCTGTTATAGACATGTTTGACTATTGAATTTTGATTTTAAAGTGCATTAGAAAATATATCCACCAAGATGAATACCTTTATTTTACTTTGTGTCACATGAATTTGTATACTGTAATGATATGTGTTGAGATTTTATGATTGTGCCACTGGGCTTTCTGCTTTCAAAATTTTATAGAAAGGTAAATACCGGTACAGTAGTCGTCTTTTTAATAAATAGAGGAAAAAATTACATGTATAGTTCTTCTACGTATCATCAAACTTCATTTGAATTATACATAATTTGTGTACAAAGTGATAGTAATGGAGAATGATTTAATAAACAGAAGAAAAAACCTTCAGGTTTGTATTTTATATATAGAGGTGTCGTGGTCAAGTGGATACGTCACCGGACTGTTGATCACAAGGTCTGGGTTCGAGTCCCGCTGCGGCACTGTCCTTTGGCAAGACATTGATGTACATTTGCCACACTCAACCCAGGTGATGTAAATGGGTATCTGGCAGGAATTTATTCATTGAAATGCTAGAGGGCTGTAATGGCAGCCATGCTAAAGCCAGTGTCAAGTCTGACAGATGCACGCGCTATACAAGAACTCAATATAATTTATTATTATTATACATCAAAATGTGTCTATGGATGTTAGCAGTGAATTCTAACGTGCATTCTCATTTGAAGCTAATGTTTAATGTAGCTAGATCTACTCTACTTGTTCCGATGATCATGTGATAAATAACTCTACATGTGAAGGGATAGATTGTAGACTTCTGATTTTTATTTTATATCACATATTCATCTTTTGCAGTAGGTTATGCTTAATTGTGGTGTTTGTAGTACATGTACATGTACATGTATGTGCCTATTGACTGTCCTGGTGCTTCTTACTCTAAGAAACCAAGAATATTCCTTACAACATGTCTAAAACTACATTGACAGACAAAGATATTAAAATAAATGTAGAAAGAAATAAAAATCTTCTGAACTTCAAAGTTTCCCCACTAAACATCCCAAACTGTCATTTATTGTAATATCAAAATTTCAGTAAATTGTGAGCCTTCCAGTCAAAGATATCACAAGAGTCACAGTCTACCCACTGGCTGTCAGTAGGTGATGTCACAAGAGTCACAGGACTGCTCACTGGCTGTCAGTAGGTGATATCACAAGAGTCACAAGACTGCTCACTGGCTGTCGGTAGATCTGGTATTTTCTCTGAATGGAAACGCTAACTAGTACATTTGCTTTTATTTTTAAAGTTATGTTCAGTATTCTATGCAAGATTACCAGATATCTTTGACTTGCCCCCCAAAAAACAACCATGAATTTCAACATAAAAAGCCTTCCTACATTTCATAGGGGTCAGGGGTTTTGGTTACAGTTCATGTTTGTATCAAATTTATAAACATAATGACTTTGACATTCCGATACCAATTCCTAAGTTAAGATTTTTGGCTACATGAAAGTTCAAATTACAGGTTGTAGATCTGTTCTCGAAAGCAGGTGTTCTCTTTGAGTTGTTTCAGGGTTGAACTAGTGACCCATGTTAGTTAGTAGAGGGTCATTTGCTTTATGATTTATTATAGTAGACTTATTAATATGTACCTATATGTTCTCATGTGTTAAATTATACCGTTGAAGTAGCTAATATTTCACATTTTGTTGTCAGTTATACTTACTAAGAAGTGCCTGGTTGGGATGAAGTACATGAAGGCTTTATAAATGAATATCTATCAATATTTTATGATAATTTATTTGGCTAATAGTCCCTTGGTTGGTAGGTATTTCTTTACGATAGATTTATCATGAAAACATAATATAATGTGTTTTTTGAGAGTCATAAGGGCATCAACTGATATCCTTCTACACAGAGTTAATGCCCTTCTGGCTCTCAGCAGACGATGTATGTTGCAACATTTCACATTTTTAATACTGTATCCTCCTCCCTCATAGAATAGTCACAACTTTTGATAAAGAGTTTTAGATATTTATCATTTCTTAAACAAGATTGACCCATTTACTCTGTGTTCATGTAAATGCATTACAAAAAAATGTTTCAAATGACTTGTCCTAATTTCTCTAGATTTAAGAAACTTTCCTAGTGTAAAGGACAACTATTTTTCTATCAATTTCTTTCTACTGAAATAAAAGACTCAAGTGGAATAATCTTGTTGTGGTAGTTTTTGTTGTCTGTAGTGCGTGTCTTAGGGAGTGAACAATAGAAAAGCATTCAAAGGAAGTAACAAAAATATAAAAAGTAATCTAGCAAAATGAGAACTTGTGTAAAGAAAAATCATATTGGAAAATAACTTGGATTTGAAATTTTTGATTAGTTTAATCTTAGTTTAATCTTTCCAGCAAAAAAGCGACCATCAATGTGTGTTATTTTAACAGGCTTTCTTTTCCTATTTACTTAAACTCAATTCAACTTAATTTTACAAAGAAATCAAAAAGAAAAAAAAAATTGGGAGGTATTACAATTAAAATATATTGCAAAGGATGGTTTCAATCAGAAAGGAGAAGTCTTTAATGGCTTTTCATTCATCTTGATAAATTCTTTGTAATACTTTATTTAAAATGCCCAAATTACCTCCAAGTTTAGTATTGACTGTTTGTTTTCATTGGTAATATCAATAGAAATTCCATTGTAATTCTAAATAGGTTAAATAGTAATTTATTAGAGAACCAAGCACAAGGGATACAGTGACACAAAGGCAGTGATTTTCAAGATTTTATTAGAAAAATATTCTCTGAACAAAATGAACTGATCAGCCAGGGACAGGATGATCTAATCTACATGGGATCTGGCACGGTGGTTAAAAAGAGGGGACTTGAAACTGTAATGTTCAGGGTTTGAACCAAGTAGCATGGGATGGGGCACAGTGGTTAAAAGAGGAACACAAGGCAAAACTTATATCTTCACTTTTAACTCATCGACTACTGAATTCATTCATTGTCATTGGCTTAATACAGGAGCCTACTGGCTCCAGTCAGCAAATGGTTAATTATGTCCAGCTGCAGGACTTCCTTGGCAAGGGAGCAATGATCAACAGGTTAAACATACCCATCACAGTTCTTCCTTACTCATTTATTTGAAACGGTAGAAGCCTGGAGCTTCACTGTGGCAATGTCAGATCAATTTCTCAGATTCTTAACCTTCTCTTTAAATAGATGTAGTAACATACAGGTGCACTCCGACTTCTTTTGTAAGGGTGCAATGATTTTATTTAGCTTTGTAGAAACAAGTCTAACGCCCCTTCTAGAGTTCTCCCATGATCTGAGGGTAGTATGTTCCATCTTGGAAGTTGCTTCCTCGTCTCATATAGATCTTCTTCTTCTTCTCGTGTCTCCTTAGATTAATGTATCTTGATCTTGATCTTTATCTAATATAGATAATCTGTATCAAGTATCACCCCATCCTTCAATGTTCTCTGCCTGACATAGCAATGGGAGGAGCATATCCCAACAATGAGGGTAGCCTATCTGTTCGTATCTTGTTTTTGCACGCCTGAGCAGACATGATCCTTGCAATCAAAATCAGCTATATGTCTTTGGAGTATGATCCTTGCAATCAACCTCAGTTAGATGTCATCAAAGTATGTTCCTGTTTGCTTACATCATGCAGTCCACTTCAGACACCTGCACAGAGGGCACAGACAAAATGTATTATGAAGCAAGGTGAGCACATATACTAGGGGTATCAGCAATATGAGTTGAGGGGCTGGAATGCAAGAATGAAATCATCAGTACCCTAACTCAACAACCTGAATTGATATTTCGGCTGCATGTTGATAATTATGAATACATATGAATAAATCTCTATTTGAGTATGACAATGTTAATCAGTTAGAGCCTATCAAATTCATGTAATTTAATCTATAATATTTTTAATAAGTTCTGCTTTATTGGAATTGTCTTGTAATACAACGATTTTAATGCCAAATTTGCCTCAGCTTTATGGAACAATCATATAGGTACATGTCCAAGCAACTTAAAAAATATGGTTTAGACATACAGATTACCAACATTACTTCTAAAAATTGAAGGCCATAATTTTATCAAAATTATAATCAATTCATATGGAATAAGTTGATCCACTCCCTCAATCTCAAGTAAGTAAATTCCTGCGTCCTCCCTTTTCACCTGGAAGAGCCATTGTTTTTGTATACAAACAGAATCATATTGCTTTTACATTTGCATCTAGACAGTGCTCTTACCTTGTGTCTAAATGAGTTCCTAGGCACTTGGTACAGCAGTATCGAGCTCCACAAGCAACACAAGTATAGTTAGATGGGAATGTGTGAAATGTTAAGGAGAAATGCATCAGAAATACACAAGTACAGGAAGCAAAATACAATGCATTAATACTTGAAACCTTTTCACCAATATTTCTACACAGCAGAAACGGGTATGTCTCATAAGCATACCTTTGCAGGAACATTATATCTACTGATTGTACTTTACCTGCATGTGTAACCTTTTGTCACTTGATCCCACACCCCTCCCCACCAAGTTTTATTATTTTGTATTGCATAATGCAGGTGAATCAATTACGTAAGCCCCCCCCTCCAAAAA
>BEXV01000351.1:80830-94776 GCA_003118195.1 Hemicentrotus pulcherrimus | reverse complement strand
AAGAAGAAAGAAGAACCGAGAACTTGAAGATGCTAAGTAATAGATAAGAACCAAAGAACACTAGAATAGCTACTAGGCGTCGATGTTCATTTTGAGTCATTCCACGACCTTTATCCAGCCTTGGCTCAAAGAGGGAACTCCCTATATACCGCACCACGGCCACCATTGCATCGTGATGGTCTGCGGAAATCATTCTACCATTTCAGCTTCAATTTGGCAACGATTTAGTGCATCCCATGAAAATGGCGGATGATATCGCATCGACGATCCGGAGAAAGCAGGTAACAAATCAAACTGGAAGAGCAATACTCTCGTAGAAACTGTTGGTATTTTACCTCTGAACTTTTATACGAGATTGTTAGGTGCTATTCTGGATAAATACCTTCTATCAATAAGGGAATTTTTGTGAGATAAACCTTACGGCAAAGGATCCACGTCGAACATTTGTTGACTATTTTGTGCAGCCAATGAAGCAGCAGGACCAGTGACGCGTTGTGCAATCATTTCCTACGCTCATCCTCTGGCGCGCTGTGCTGGTGGTGCGGCCTGCGGTGCTGGTAGTACGACACTGGTATTTTTGTACATGTATGTGTGAACCGTGTATCAGACATAAAATCTAACTAAATAAATCAACGTCGAAGACTTTATTGTCACATGGAATATATAAAGCATCTTTATAGTTGTATTATTGTCTGGCAGCTACTACATGTACAGTACCTCCACAACTCGAATATTCAGATTCTGAGTCCTTGACTCTGATTGATTGTCTGCAACTTGCGAGTGCTGCAGAGCTGAGGTCAATTTAAATTTTTCTTCAACTTTGGATTTTTAAGTCTCCCATTGTGTGCATATTGTGGAGAATAATAGACTGCATTTGAATCAATTGTTTGCTAGTCCTCTGGAATATATTTGTGGATCTTATTCAAATCAAGGATAGTGACAATTTTAAGAGGTGCTTTGTGGACATCAGGAATGAAGGATATTTTGGACATCTTTCGGTAGCAAAACATCAAGACATCAAAATGAGTAGCAGAAATGCACATCATGGTTTAACGAAGGTTAGTATACTATAAATAATTTACTAGGTCTATCTAAGTTTTGTTCAAAAAATGTTTAACATAGGTCTACATACATGATGTACTGTGAGGGTTAAAGGAAGTTCTTAAATTTTATAACAATATTTTCAAGAAAGTAAAGACGAAGTATTAAAAATGTAAATTTGTATTTTTAGAAAGTTTGTATGGACTTTGTCATTACCTTCATGGAACAGGGTTGGGCGGTAAATACCAGTGGCGGTAATTACCGGTGGTAAATACCGGTAAATACCGTCCGGTAAATAAGATGGGCGTCCGGTAAATATGTTAAAAACGGGAAATATGATTTAAATTCTCTATTTATTAAAAATTTTACTTGTTTTTAGCCTCAACGACTGAAAATATTGTTCTGAAATAATTAGCAGCACAACACTCATAGTAGAAACACACAAACAGATTTATAAAATCCACACTGCATACATATTACATGTACAGTACATGTACACACCCAAACACATGGCATTTTGTCCATATGCTTATTAATAGGTATTCATGAATATGGTAATGAGCAACTGTCTTACATGTAAAGGGAACCAAGACCTTCATACCAAGTTACTTTTATTGTAAAGTTTAAGATAATTGAATAAAATTAGTGAAAATTTGAACAAAATCGGGCAAGGAATAAGGAAGTTAAAGCTTTTTTTAAATGACTTGTCACTAGAGGGCAATATTCAATATGATGACATCATTTGAGGATAACTCTCCATGCCTTTTGTACATCAAATTTTATGTTTTTTCCTTCTTTCTTGTGATTGAGATAATCTACTCCCCTGAAAGCAAGGTATAGAATGCAAAATGATATTCTACTTCATATGTTATGAAGTCTGATCAAGAACACAAATAAATACGAAGAAAACTAAAGAATTGTGAAATTTGGTGTACAAAAGGCATGGAGAGTTGTCAACAAATGATGTCATCTAATGATGTCATCAAATTGCATATTGCCCTCTAGTGACTAGTCATTTAAAAAAACTCTAACTTCCTTATTCCTTGCCCGATTTTGTTCAAATTTCCACTGATTTTATTCAAATACCGGGTATATTAAACTTTACAATAAAAGTAAGTTAGTAAGGTTTTGGTTCCCTTTAATGAAGAACATCATATCTAGATTAGGTGTATATTTGGGATCTTTTTCCTGTATTTTTTTCTAGCATTTCATGATAACAGACATAGACAAACAAACAAACAAAGACACACACACACAAAATAGTACACACCAGAGCAACCATACTCCCCACCATTGTTTTTATGTTCAAAATTGGACAATCCCTATGAACAAGTAAGTGGAAAAATATATTTCCCGGTATTTTCCGGTAAAAAGTGGTAAATACCAGTAAATACCGCTTATTTCCCGGCGTCCGTGAAATAAGCCTCCGAAGCTGGAAATATGCCAACCATGGAAATCATGTTTAGGGAGCCCCCCACACACACTTTTTGGAGAAGTGAATTTGAGTTTATTATCTGCTTTTCTTCTCTTTCTATGATTTTGGAATCATGTATTCAGGTATTGCCATTTTGATTTGCCAATTAAAGATAAACTCCAGTACTGGTAAAAAAAGAAAATTAATTTTCACAGTATCAAACAAAACTTACACTGGATGTTCAAGATTACAAATAAATTACATGTACATGTGCCAAACAATTTTGGAAGAAAATGTATACTGGCTGAGTAATGAGCATAGAAAGACAAGGAAATCAAGGTAGTACCAACCCCGACACCATGTGTGTTGTCCCATATATAGCTTTCTGTGTACAGTGCTTGTTTATTTACCAAGACTCGGTCAAATTTATTATGATTTTGATGACTCTAGACCCTTGCAGTGCACACCAATACTTACATGCTACATGATCAACTGTTTCTGGTCCTTTCCACACCTTTTCTCAATGCAATCGCATTACCAGTACTAAAGTTTAGCTTTAATATTGTGAACTGAGAATGGATTCAGGAATCATTGAGATGAGCTTGTAAAACAGCTGATTTATTAGATAAGAGTATAAAAATGGGGATCATAAATTTGATTTTTTATCTAGAAGAAGATCTAATATAGTACATACAATGTGCATGTACGTTACTACATTATGATATATAAATTTACATTTAATGCCTAGTTTCAATATTTCATTATTATTTCATATTGCTATTGACAAGTTTTGATTAATTATTTTGTACAGTAGTGTTTGAAATCTTGAGAACCAATAGAGGTTGTTTTAAAAGTTTTTAATACACAGAAGGTACAAATGTTTACTAATGCAGCTACATGTATGTGTGCATGTACTGTACACGTACATACACATACACTGTACATTATGTATAATGTACATGTATGTCATACAATGTGCAGTATACATGTACATGTACATGTACAACATGTACAGGTATACAGGGGTGGGGAATCCAATCAATCAAAGACTATTTAGATATTTGAATAACCTTCTGTTTTCATGAAAATGATAATGAAGGAAAGAACTATTTACTCAAGTACATACAGTATTTGACCTATAGAAATTAACACATGTTTGTTTTGTCTCCTAAATGTACATGTACATGTACAGTACATGTAAATGTATATAAATATGTACATGTATGTACATGTACATGTACACTGTACTGACAACTGTAGGCCCCTATATTTAGAAAAGTACATGTTTTCATTTTCAATAGCTCTTAGAATTATTGAAGATTATGGTTCATGACCAATATTGGCTGATGTGTCTGAAATTATTTTGGATTACATTTACTTCCCCCCTCTAGCAGTCCATAATTGTATGGGTTTAATCAGTATCAGCTGTGCGTACTGGTACACATACATGTACGTGTACATACATGTACATAGTTTAATTATGTTATTATTTGTTTCCTACTCTGCTTGGCATCTCATATAATGACTCGGACTGGGGATTTTAGATTTTCTCTCATGACAGAGAATTAAGGATAATACGGAGAGCCCTATTTCCTAGTTATAATGAGATTTTAAGCTTGTATACATGTACATGTACATGTAAATACATTCAGCACATACTCAATTAAATTTTGTACTGTACACAAAATTTAAAGCAGTTGGTGCTTAGAACGTACATTTAGTTTTGTACACAAAAGTACAGGTAAAATAGGTGACATTTTTTGTATATAAGAGGAACTGCCATCATAATATGGCCTGCTTTGATGTTTTCTGTTACTAATTCTAAAGAAATTTATTCCATTTGATATTACGTAGACTGCGTACCATGCCTTTGTTATCAAAGAATGCCATGCACAAAGAATGTGCTAAATAGCAGAAACCCAGTGAACCATGTATACAAGACTTCAAGTGGTTATTTAAAAAATAGACACACAATAACTTGTTGATATTCAATTAAACTACACTTCAAAATGTGTACTGTACATTACATGTAAGGCCTACATTTACATGTACATGCAGTACTGCATAATGTTTTACATGTTTGTACATGTACATACCAGTATGTACATGTACATGTACATGTAAATGTATCACATGAAAAGAAAACAACTATAATCAAGGGGACAAGGAGTTGTAATTTCTTGCCAAAACACTGAAAAATTTAATCATTTCTGCTCGTTTTACAGAGACAAATGTTAAAACAATATGTCCAACTACATGTAATTCAATCTACACAATATTATTTAATAACTGTTCCTTGTTCACAGTCACTCTTTTTGGATTTTCACTTTAAGATATAAATATTTAGTGTGTGATATTCCTCAAAGCATATTTCATGCTGTACAATACATGTAGGCATAAAGGCAAAGCCCAATTTATACATGTACAGGTATATTTTTTTATTTTTTTTTTTTTTAGTTTTTCATTGCTTTTCTTTTCTTTTTTCTTTTTTTTTTTTGTTCCCCCCTTTTTAATAAATGTTTACTGCCTCTTCTGACAATCGTACTTGTTTTTTATGATGTCTGGTCAAAATGAGTGTTTTATTGAATGAGGAACCACCTGATGTTGTTGATTGCATGGTGATCATGTAATGACACTCATTGGGCGTTATCAGGTCTCATTAAGCTTCTGAACTCTGGTAGTCTTGTGCCAGACATTAATATGTCATGATAAATGCATTTCAGAAATAAATTGTGAAGGAAAAAGGTGTGTTGTTCCCTTGATTAACAGGACTTGATATATCTACTGTTGAAGTGGCCTTCTTTAAAGAGGGGACATCTTTTTTCCCCACCTCATTCTTCAACACTTGCATTCTGCCATTTTGGGGTGAAATTGCCAGTTTTGCCACCCATGGCACAAAAAACTGTTAGAACATTTGAGAAAACTCAGGCTTCTTAGCAGGAAATGGGTTTACCCCTGGTCCAAATATGTTTGGTCTCACAGCATATTTGATAGGAGAGTGACAAGGGAAAATCGAAGCAATTTGCAGACCTGTCTAAAAGTCTGATACTGTACAGTGTACTGTAAAGGTGTTTTATTTACAAGTTGAGGCATACCTGGCAGGAATTGATTACATGTACATGTATTGAGCTCCATAATGGCCTCCGTACTAAAGCTGAGAGTATAGGAGAGCCAGGAGTGTGTAAACCGCTATTAACTCCAAGATTATGGTTTCATGCTTACTGGTACATGTAGGCCTACTGCACATGTACATATTTGTGGAGAATAACTAGAAATTTATGATCACTCATGCTTGAAATGTCAGCGTTAGACTAGTTGGCATGAATTCATCACAACTATTTTACGCTGTGTATTTGTGTAGTGATAATGACGCGCTAAATAGGGCCAGTACTGGTTACCTCCTAGGTCCAAAGTCCAAGTCTATAGTACAAGCACCTACAGTTGTACATGCAACAATGAATAGTCTGCCATTGAGACCACTGGACACCCCGCCCCCAAAACAAGCAAACAATCAAGTTTGTTTGTGGTACCTGTATGTTACATCCACAACGTTCATAAGCCTCATATCACAGTTCCCTGGTTACATACATTGTACATGTACATATATACATGTACAAATTTGAAGATGATTGTTTTATCTACGTGCTATAGAAAGCATGTGCTGTTTAATAGTTAAAGCAGCCAGGGGACCGATGGCTTTCGGAGTGCGCGTACATCCTGTACACAACTTGTTGCTGCTTTCACGGGAGCGAGTCACATGACGAAATACCAGAATCGTACTGAAGTTTTGAGAGCAGCATTTAAACTGCCAAAATCTGTGAAATTTTGGCAGGTGTTTTAAAAAAAATTCTCAGATTTTGGCAGGTGTTTTTAACAAAAACACGTGTGATTTCAGTTTTTTGTTGTGTTTGCAGTTACCGGTAGTTGCTTTGCAAAAATGAAACACAAGAATATGAGAAAAATCATCAATTTTTGCTTGCAATGTAAATGCAGCTACAGTGTGTATACTCTATGATAACCTGATAAAAACATTAGTTACTTCTTAACATGTACATGTAGGTATTTGTTTTAATATCAAAGGGGCAAAAAACAATAGGCCTACACTGTACTGTACATAGACTGTAAACTACAAGTAACCTTGCTATCATCATGAGCGTCTGTGTTTTAAAGAAAATACCGGTATACAGAATTAGACATTGTTTGATCTTTTTTTTTAATCAGCAGAGTAAAGTACATGTACTGTATGGCCTATCTCCAACCTGTTATACACAATGCATTTCTTATTGATCCAGTTATGTAACTTACATGTAAATTTGACTATGACTGGAAGTATAACTTGGCGTGACGAGAGTATAAGTTTGTGTATTTCAGGGGTTATGCTATTTTGATTAATTATTTTGATTAATACTGCAACAAGAAAGATAAGGCCATTAAAAAAAGATTATGTTTAACATCCCGGCCCGCTTCCTTTTTGGGGGCCGCCTTTTTTAAAGGAAAAAGACATGAAAAACATAATACTTAAATGATCTACCGTATGTCTGATTTTACCCACACAAAAAAAAATGCCGGTGGCCATCTTGGGAAATAGCCCCACTGTCAGGAAAAATGTACCGAGCGGCCATTATGAGGGTCCGTTTTGAAGAAGAAAAAAAAAGAAGAAAGAAAAGGGCCTCCTCCTTCCTATTTTTCAAATAGGCAGGATGCTATTAAAACATGGTTTTGTTTTATTTGGCCTGTGGCCTGTGCTATTATTTTCTTTCAAATATTAAAGAGGAAAACTGAATTGTTTCACTCACCTTCAAGAAGCCTGTGAATCTGAGCTTGTTATGATTCCATGTTTACTGCACTTTGTATTGTGTGATAAGCGGTAATATGGGAAGCCTGCAATTAGGACCTTGTCTCCTTCCCCTCAATGAAGTCAAAACACCTCTTTTTCCCCTCTCTGAAATTCGAAGGTTTTCCTCTCTTCGTCTGGTGTCTCTACTAGGCCTACGGGCAGAGACAGTTTCTCATGCTGTAAAATCATGTATCCTGTTATTCACAGCTCAAGTTCATGTACACAACATTTGTTTTGAAACAAGTTTGTATTCAGCCTTCTTATACATGTACATGTATGAAGGTTGATTGTCAAGACCTCCTACATGTATACTCTACGTGGAAGGTGGTATCGTCAATCTACCCGGGTCTATTCGTGTTACAGTGTATGTTAGGGAAAGTTCAGGCAGCCTTCACCTGTCATGAACTGTGCGAGAGGGGGGAAAGAGACCTGGCTGCAGGAGATAATGACAAAAGCTATTGGGAGGGGGACACGCGCAAAGTGATCCTGACTTAGTCACCGTCACACAACCGCTCAAGATATAGGATAGAGTCAGTTAAACTAATCAGAGACTTAGCCAAGGGAGTAGCAATTTTATGTTAATGAGATCATGAGGATCGTGAACGAGCAAGGGGGATCAACTTTTTTTTCTGATAGATCATCGTGCAAATAGTTGAGTTTGTTTGGACCATTCATTCTGAGCCATGAAAGTCAGGAATAGACATGGCTGCTCTGTCTCTCGGTTGAATGATTTGCTTCTGATTTTCTGACAGATTTACCCAGTGTCTGCCTGTATATTCTTGGCCTTTGTCAACTTGGCCAGGACTAAATCCACTGTGTTTGTGTATAGGTTTTGGAAGCCACTTGTAGCAAGTTACTTTTATAGTTAGGGTCTGTGATTTGCAGTGAGCATAGAGGATTTGAAAAGGAATAATATGTGAAAAGAGTGATTGTTTGGGATTGGTTTCTCTGCAAACTATTGATTGTTGACGACCGGGATTTTGTCTCTCAACTCCCCCTTTTCAAAAGTTTTCTTAAAAGTGCTAGAGAGAAGAGGGATTTTCTCATAGTTCTGCCCTAGAAAAGCACCCAACTCCTTGCATAAACTTGCAGAGCTTCATATAGGGTGTATCGTACTAGCTGACTGTACATGTACCGGTACATGTTTTTGACGTTGATAATTTAATTGTTGACAGTGCGTCAAAATTGTGATTTTTATGGTCTGAATCACTGGCGCATGGAGTATAACTCATGATCTTGGATTTAATATTCTTTGGATATACTCAAAACCTTGGATTTACTCAAAACCTTGGATTTAATGGGAATCTACATGTACTTGAAGAGTATTTTTGTATTTAAAGGCATTACAGTATGTTGTAATGAGGATAGTACATGTACATGTACATGTTAACAGACAACTTTATTCAGGATCAGTTTGATAGTTTTGTGCAATATTGTACATGTACATGTTACATACATGTGTCTATGGATTTCACTTGTTCTCCGCAAGTTTATGATATGAAGGATGTCAAACTTTTTATAGCAGTTTGATAGACCTTACTTTGAGTTCACTTCTCTGTAGTCGTTAAATTTGTGAATTTCGATGCACAAGCGTTACAGCGCCCTCTGTTGTTCAGTGGGCATTGATTCGTTGCGGATCAAGGAGAATGAGAAACCATCCAATACACTGCCGTGGGATCGCAATGGCCATTCAAAATCGAGGCAACAGGTGCGTGTAGCAGGCCTGATAATTACCTGAATTAAATTGGTTTCCTGATTATTATTTTTTGTTGTTGATTTTTTTCCCAATTTTTTTTCCCCTAATTTTTTCCCCTGATTTCCTGATTTCCCCTTATTTTCTCCATTCTTCCCTATTTTTTCTCGATTTTTCCCCAATTTTCCTTCTTAAGAGGGGGGAATGTTGTTAGATGCCTCCCCCCCCCCGAATTCTCTTCTCCTTTTTTGAGTGCTCACTATCACCCTGGGTGTACCCAGAGGTCAAAGTTCTTTAAAAACTTTACTTTGTATATCAGTGAGGAAAAAACAGAAGATAGCATAAAGCTATTCAAAAAGTATGATAAAATAACAGATGCATGAAGGTAATTTCGGTCAGTGTTTTGTAGTGTACAATTTGTCAAGTTCAATTTGGTTTTAAAGTAGACCTTTTAATACCACATAGAACCTTGTCTAGAAAATATTACAGTTCTCGCTTGTATTTACATGTGTATGAGTGCTTAGAGAAAGTCCATGATATTGTGTAGATTTACATAATTATTTGTCAAGTTTTATTATTTTCATCCTTTTTCATTTGCACCTTCTTAGAATATGAAGGCGGACCCAGAGAAGCTCTACACCAAGCTAGAGCGTATCGGCAAGGGTTCCTTCGGTGAGGTCTACAAAGGCATAGACAACATCTGCAAGGAGATCGTAGCCATCAAGATCATTGATCTAGAGGAAGCTGAAGATGAGATTGAAGACATTCAGCAAGAGATCACCGTCCTCAGTCAATGTGATTCTATTTATGTCACAAAGTACCATGGCTCATACCTCAAGGTAAGTCTAAACAAATAGAATGAGCAAACAAAATCTCCCTCTTGACACTACTTGTAGGTGAATAGAAATCTCATGCCACTATTTATTCACTGTTGAAAGATGTAAGTCATTTTCATATTTCAATTAGGCTATAATATATTGATAAATTCCTGTTTTTTGAGAGTCTATTCTTAACTTTTAAATCTCATCAGTGAATACTTAAAAACTTTTTTCTTCTGAAACGTAACATGGTCATGTTTGTGATTGCGACACATGGACGAATGTCAGGGAATCATTTCTTTGCCTGCCTACGCGACTGCCAAACGCTTGTAACAGATCTAAATAAAGAGGCTTCTATTATATATTCATGTAATGAAATATGAATGCACAAAGGACATGTACATCAATGGTATGGGCTTACTTCGAATCATCGGATTATTGCATCAGGTCCAGGTGGTCGCGTTATCTGACTTTTTGTGAAAACATGCTTTATTCACAAAATGTCAGGGGAATGTTTGTGAAATAACCTCTCCTACATGTATCTACTAATGGTCTAGGTAAACTAATTCACCCTACACTTTGTATAAACCCTACGGCAAATCTACTAAAGGTCGCATGATCTTCCGTTTCCGTTTCACGAAAGGTCGTGTATGGCGACCACCCGACCGGACGGGATTATTTGAAGTACATGTAACCCATGAAATGTCATCCACCAACCCTGCTGGGCCTATTTATGTGCAATTGTACATGTATAAAGTCCATGATTGTAACTCCTATGGTGTGATCTGGAACAACAGATACATGACAGTCTCTCCATACTCATCTAACCTTAGCCACCAAGCCGCCTGCCTCTCACCGGCTTCTCCAATCTTCATCACAATTCAATTTCTGTATTTGTTCACTTAATATGCCTGTGATTGATTGATGATTCATTCATTCTTGTAGGTGTCCTATAATAAACTAAGACTTACTGAATCTGCAGTCAAAAGGCTTGACTTCATCAGCTCGAGATTGCCAAATATCCCGCTATTTTCAGACTCGGGATATTATCCCGATGCTCGAAATCGCGTCTTCACCAAACCTATATGCTCATCTCAAACTAGCTCAAAAAATAATCTGGAGATTGACGCATGCACACTTCAGAGACCGACTGTACGACCAGCTGTACAATGCAGACAAGTATTGGCTGCGCACGCATGCAGCGCAGGTACAGGTTAGAGCATGTGCTACGAGCTAGATTATTACAAACACAGAAAAACGGAAATCGTTGTGAATGATGGGATCGGGACATTCGACTCTGTACTAGGGTCTGATGAAGATGGGCCCAAACTATCCCACTAATTCCAATAGCGGGATATTTTGCAAACTAGATCAAGATTTTTTTGATATTATCCCGACCAAATATCCCGCTAATTGCTATTTCGGGCTGATGAAGACACAAATTAGCTGGATAATTTGCGATCAGGATAGTTCAAATAGTGGGATAGTAGCTCATGAATACAGGCCTAAAGAGTCTATGTTTTGAGACTATCCTATGAGTCTGATTGTGGAAGTCATATATGCCTCAGACAGGAAGAGTCTCAGCAGACTTAAGAGAATTTGTCCAAGTCCATTCGCTTCAGATGTACATTGATTGAAACCCATTCCAGACTAGACCCAGACAACCAGCTGTGCCCATTTCTAAATCAGTTTAGTTTGCCCCTTGATACATACTGTACAATAGAGTACAATTGTTGCAGAGTAGTTTGTCCAGGCAGGGTAGTCTGCAGATTCATACTTGATATTTAAACTTGAACGTCATTCCATGAATTCTTGAGGTTAAACCTAACTTTACAGTCTCCGGCAGCATCAAACAAGAGTACAAAGCCTATGGTGTACTGTCTATGTATAGTCTCACTGTTCAGCCACTGTTATGCATAACAACTGACAAGGGGACTGCAAAGTACAAACTGGACATAACCCACACCCTGCATGCAAGGAGTGACTAGACTCTCCTAGTGACTCCTTTNAGCTCATGAATACAGGCCTAAAGAGTCTATGTTTTGAGACTATCCTATGAGTCTGATTGTGGAAGTCATATATGCCTCAGACAGGAAGAGTCTCAGCAGACTTAAGAGAATTTGTCCAAGTCCATTCGCTTCAGATGTACATTGATTGAAACCCATTCCAGACTAGACCCAGACAACCAGCTGTGCCCATTTCTAAATCAGTTTAGTTTGCCCCTTGATACATACTGTACAATAGAGTACAATTGTTGCAGAGTAGTTTGTCCAGGCAGGGTAGTCTGCAGATTCATACTTGATATTTAAACTTGAACGTCATTCCATGAATTCTTGAGGTTAAACCTAACTTTACAGTCTCCGGCAGCATCAAACAAGAGTACAAAGCCTATGGTGTACTGTCTATGTATAGTCTCACAGTTCAGCCGCTGTTATGCATAACAACTGACAAGGGGACTGCAAAGTACAAACTGGACATAACCCACACCCTGCATGCAAGGAGTGACTAGACTCTCCTAGTGACTCCTTACCCTAATACTACATGTACATGTAGTCACATACAGTACATGTAAGTGATTTTGTATGGCCTGAGCAATCCTGGTATGCTCTATGTACAGCTTCAATGTACTCTCTGATTTGATGAAAACACTTACAGGTGCATGTAGAAATCACTACCGGTATCTCAGCATACATGTACATGTATTTGTTATTTACCAGTATGATAAAAATACAGTTCTGTGGCAACAAACTTCTTTAGTTTACCTCAGTAATGGTTGACGATCTTTGTAAAAAAAGTTAAGGGTGGAGGAGTAAAAATTTAGTTTTGCGATCTTAATTTTAGTGTCAAGCGCTGCTTTCTTCAAATTTCTAATGTCTTTCCTGTTTTGATCAATATTGGTTGCAACTCTGCATGGTTCCTGCAGCGTTCTAGAAATATAATCCCCATTATAGGAATATGTACGATGCAATAAACCACCTTTGTACTACATGTACATGTATGTTGCATTTGCAGGCCAAAAAATTGAAAAGGTTAAATTCCAATGGTATTTGAAAGAGTTAATAGTTTCTATTTTCCATGCAGTGGTTTACTGCATCACGTGTAAACAAAAATTTGATGGATTCATTAATAACGTTAGAGCCATTATCTTGCAGTATGATAGCTATTGTTAACAAAGGGCATGCAGTCTTTAATGTCTGGCTAGCCAGGAATAATTGAATTTGTATTTGAATTTTGATACCGGCCTTCACGTTTCTGAAACCTTGCACGTATCATACGAGAGGGGTTACTGATTTGATGACTCACGAAGCACTCACAGATTTAAGGATGGGCAGTCTTGACATCTTGCCAGAGGAGTGAGAAAAAAAAAGGGCTAGAAATAAAATCTTACTTTTACTTGTAGTTTTAAAAATAGAACCATTTTGGTTAGCAATTTCACATTATTAGATCAGTCGTGGGTGCTCTTCAGTTATGTGTGTGAGATCTCTTTCTCTGCATTCATGAGTCACCAAGCTTGGTGCTCCAGATGAAAGTCAAGGACTGCTTATGGTGCATAGACCTGTGGGTTTTTGTATGTACAGACACAGTGGGTGAGCAGACAGAATAGAATCTGTTAAAGGGCGTGTAGCTTGGCAAATACTGGTTAACGCCATCTACGTCTTCTTTTGGATAATTTCACGTAATCAAATAGACCTGATTAACTGTTTTCGGTGAAACAAAAATTACTCACTTTTGTCAAAGTCGCCGCTGGTTGATAGTAAGAATAGTGTTCGGCACTGGGTGGGTGCGGGCCAGCATCGGGGATTTCTGCCCACCACTCTTGATGAAAAACATTGCTTTCGACCGGCACTAATTTCACATAAAATAATCATGTGAAGAAAAATAGTGCTTACATTCATACTTCCATCTTTAATCATGTTTTATTTGCAATTGTACAAGAATCATGGTTTCAACTTGACAATAAATGATTACTTTTAAAGATTTGCCGAATGTTGTTGTCTATAAAGTTGTGATTCATGAAAGCTGCCATATTGAATTTACTGATGTATTCGTTATAATACACAGAGATAGCAGCTCAGACTTGTTCAATTAATGTTCTTATAAATGTTTATTTTTAATAGGTTAAATAATTTTTTTCATAATTTT
>BEXV01000351.1:33521-63747 GCA_003118195.1 Hemicentrotus pulcherrimus | reverse complement strand
GGGGGGGGGGGGGGGGGGGGGGGCTGTCTCCTACGGGGTAGTTTCAAAGCATTGAACTTTACTTCTGTTCAGTACCACTTTAGCTTCCTTTATCAAACACATGTCCAGATCAGTGGCCTCTTGATTATTTGGCCAGTCTAGTTCATGTTTATAGTGGATCTCCTGTTGCAGTGGTAGGCCCTCACAAATGCACCCGTTTGTTTACCATGCTATTAATTTTAATATCGGCAAAGATGAATATGGCTGCGCGATCTGGCATGGTGTCAAATATTTTTCTAACCTTTGATTTGTAAGTTGTTTGAGCTCTATAAAATGCTTGATAAATGAGATAAGGGTTCATGTGTATGTTTGTTGTGTCAAATTCCTTTATAGATAGTAAATGTTTGGAAAGGGATGTTATAAAATATTTATGTAATTATCTCTTTTTCATGAGGCCTTACTATTAGGAATTATATCTTCTACTTGTTTGTAGTTTTTTTTGAAAATATATCCATCAGGTTACAGTATCAGAATTGAATGCAAGCATACAGTGTTTAGTATTGTTGCAAAATATGAACTATTCTAACAAAATATTGTGATGGCAAAGCAATGCACATTGTTGACATGTAGTCAGGTAATATATTTCCAAAGGATGTTGTTTTCTCAGTATTGACTAAATTGACAGTACTGGTATGTCTAAATCTAAAATCCCCACACCTGTACATGTAGATAAATACTAACTGTGTCCCGTGATTGAAAGGATTTTATCTTAATGCCTCTGCTTAGTGACAGAAATGAGCTAACTCTGTGTTAAAAGTGAGGAATATAAATTATGAGTTAGAGGTACTATGTCCCATTTGCAGGCCAAAAAAGTGAAAAGATTAAATTCCAATAGCATTTGAAGGACAATACAAATTTAGAACTTCCCTCATAACGAAAGGGCTTGAAAATGGCTTTTTGTTGGAAAATTACGACCATTAGTAGTTGAATCAACTTAAGTGATTGCAATCACCTAAGTAATAGTCTGATTTTCAGACCCCTTTCCCGAATGGTTGTATGTTTTGTGTTTCACAAAGATTCAATCACTTTAATTTTGGCCATTACAAGTTATGGATTATTGATGTAGACAAATGCTCATGTACATGTACTTCTTACAGCTCATGTTATGTGCATGTATGTTATTACCAAAGAAAAAAAAAAAGACGTCAGTCAGTCACTCAATAGTGTTTGTCAGTCTAGAAGGTAAACAGGTTTTATTGTATAATTTAAATACTAGGACACTGATAATGTTTGAATTTCACAGATAAGACATACATGACATATTCTGACATATTCATAATTCCTGCGAATTACTACAAAATTTGATGGTGGCTGCATAAGGCTCCAAACAGACAAATATTAGGTGATGAGTATGATGGATCTTGTTTGAATTTGTCGTTGATCATATTCATCACTAGAATCCAATGATATCTTTAAAAGAGGATGTAGAGAAAACGGTAGGCGAGAGGGCATCCCGGCAGCGGCTGGCCGTTGCTGATCTAGAAATAGCCTTGTTTATATTGAGCCATGCATGCTTGAGATTCATACAAGTCCATCAGGTGTGGCCAGGATGGGGCGGGTGAGACTAGATTACAAGCCAATCTCATTACCAGCTGTCTATCAAGGAGATTTAATGTCTGGGTGTGAAAGAGTGAAAGAATATATCACACCTCATAGATGGAAAACCCATATGCCTCTAAGCCCTCTATCATCTTCAGAATATGATTTATTTATTACAAGCACTGATGAATGTGTAATGTTGTTGTTGTTGTTGTTACAAGTACATGTATACACAGCCTAAACTGGATATACAGTGTGTACTGAGTAACGGAGCCTTCATAAACATCTCCTGTGTCTTCACACTGCATTCATTACCTCCTTGGTTAACATATTAAGATTCAAGATCTAAACTTAAAACACTTGTAGTAATATTTTGATGTACATACATTGACCAGTAGATGAGTACATCACATTGTAGACTTATGGTCAAGCTGGATACCATACTATATGGTACAATATTACATTAATCACTGACACAGCTGCCAACCAGTTCTATTGTTTGAGGAATTATTCCTGCTTTTAGCCTTTAAACTAATGCTACGAACCCTAGATTTTTTCTTTTTTTCCTGTAAACTACTGTGTAAAAAAAATTAAAAAGATTTCCGCCCTAAATTTGCCTAAGGGCTCCTCAATTTTTCTGTTAGATGTTGGCATTTTATGATGGTGCAAAAAACCTTACAGCTCATGCATGTACATGTACATGTATATATCCTCAATTCTTGTTCATATTAAGCAAATTGCATAACGTGAAAACAACATAATAAAGAAATCTGAAGATCCCAAAATTTAGTTTGTCAGAACTTACGATTATCTGATCCAAACTTTTTTTTTTGAAAGAACTCAAAGAAGTTTGTGTATACATGTAGTAGATAATACCAGACTACCTGCAAATGGTATGTCACTTGCAGTTTACTTGCACTTTATCTCTCAAAATCTTCGCAATTTGGCCTTAATTCTTACAATTTTACCGATAACATGTGACAAGAATTTTGAGTTTGTATAATCTGAGTTCTTGTGAATCCATCTCCATGCACATCTAAACTGAATTCCACAATACCTTGTAGTATGTATGATTGAAACCTTATTGTGGGTGTATCATGTAGTAAAGTGCCTTGCACTCTGTGATAACCTTCTATATTGTAATGTCATCTGCTCTTGTCCTCGTCATTTTCAAAAGGCCTGCCATCACTAGCTCGAGATTGCCAAATATCCCACTATTTGAACTATCCCAATCGCAAACTATCCAGCTAATTTGCGCCTTCATCAGCCCAAAGTTGCAATTAGCGGGATATTTGGTCGGGTTTGTCATCCCATGATAATTTGGGGTAGTTTGCAAATTATCCCGCTATTTGGCAAAATATGCAGCCATTTGTCCGGTGCGTCCTCACGAGACCGAAAAACTTGCACTATGCACGAACGCTGAGCAAAATATCTCGAGCTTATTTCTCAAGGTCAAGTTTCAAGTTTTGAGGTCGAATCTTGAGCTGATGAAGACGCGATTTGTAATCTCTGGATTATTTCCCAAATCAGAAATAGCGGGCTACCAAGTATTTGGCAATCTCTAGATGATGAAGACGTGCCTAAAGGGTATTATACCCTCCCTGGATATTAGTGTTATGCACCTGAGTTATGTATCTAGATTGAAAGGCTGAGAATGTTTCTGGAGCATCCTGTTATCTTTGGTTGGTGAAGGGTACTGGCAATAGTAGTAGAAGAAGGTCGTAAAACTTGCATCCATGTACTTTTTGTCTCGCCTGCGTAGCAAAAAAGCGAGACATAGGCGCCGCTTTTCCGGTGATGGCGACGGCGATGGCGGCGTCAACATAAAAAACTTAACCTAAGGTTAAGTTTTTGAATTTTTGATATAATTTTGAAAGTAGAAGTCCTTAGTCAATGAAACTTGGACTACAGGGTTATTAAGTATCCCCAATCATGTGACTTGAATTTCAGGTCACAACGACAAGGTCAAAGCATATTTTCAAAAGTGTTTGTTCAAATTCCATGAAACTTGTACCCAAGAGTTATCAAGTATCACAAGTCATATGACACAAATTCAAGGGTAAAGGTCATCTTAGGTCAGTAGACTTGGATTATGTTTTCACAACTTAATATGAGAATAAATGAATCAATTTTTCTTATTTGTTCATGATTCTTAATCAATATTCACTTCAAAATGCTGATTATATTCAGAGGATTTCATTTTTGGGGGGCCTGCTAATGGGCCACCCTGCCTATAAATAATGTTCCAACCCCAACCTTTTTTTATGGGTAAAAATGAAACAGGAAGCCTGAAACCTTAATAAAATATATATAAGTCAGTAAGCCTACTAAATGAACTCAACAAACTGTATCTTTTTTAGGAAATATAAAATATTTGCCCCTGAAAACGTAGCCCCCGAAAATTGGATATGGAGCCCCAAAAATTATTTGTTTCTAAATTCATACAGACCCTAAAATCGCAATTTGTACTCCCTACAAGTGATAAGGCCTTTTGTCATAATGAAGTCAACAATGATATAGTCAAAAGAATCAATATATTAGCTATTAATCATCGTTTCTGTCAAGTTTGTAGGCCGTGTAATTCAATGAAAACATTACTGGTAAAATATGTCATTTTCCCCATCTCTGTTTATCTCTTTTGTTTGTGTGTGTTTTTGTTGTTGTGATTGCTTCATATTAAAAGAGAAATGACCTCCTAGCTTTAGATTCTTTGGTGAGAGTAGGCTAGACTGACAGTTCTGTATGGACGATTACTCATGTGTACATTTGCATTGTGCTCCGGTGTTCCAAAATAAATGTATTTTTAAAGAAAACGCCTGTAAAGTAAACAAAGGTTATGACAGAAGTACCTTCATGAAATTTGTATTAAAGGCATCGTTTAACAATGTTTTCAGTTTTACAAGTTTGAGATGCATGGCCCTATGTGTATCAGTGTCTGTGATATGGTGTATTATTGAAGCCCTAAAAAAAGCGCTTTAAAATGATCATGAAATGCTTCAAAAAAGTAAAGATCTTTGAGTGACTGGTTTTATCATACTCTTTTCCCCCAATTAGACTGTAGGGTTATAAAAACCGTTTGGAAAAAGGTTTTTGAAATTTTGAATACCAATCATAAATATCTTGATAATCAGACAGGCGGTCACCTTATAAAAGTCATGTAATTCCTGACTGACCTAAAGGTTTGTAATTTTGATTCAGATTGCGGCATGAGCTATCCAGGATTGTTTAAAGAATCGGAAGCAAAGATACCCAATCCCTTTAATACAAGTACAAGGTGCAGACTGCAGAGATAGAATTAGTCATTGTTATTTACATGGATATCACAAATTCATAGTTAATGTACAGACTTGCTTCCTGTATTGGTTTAAAATAATGATAACATCAATACCAATAATGAAGGTTATAGTTTGAGAATAACTGCAGTTTATACTCTTTTCACACTGGTTTTGCTTAACCCCGTACTTTGCTTAGCCCCGTACTATCCTTAACCCCGGACTACCTTTTTTGGCTTTTCACACTCGCTGTTTGTAGTCCCGTACTAGCCGCTATTCCGGAATAAGAAAATTCACGCTGTTCGCACTACAATTCGTTAACCCCGGATATCGTGAATGTTATGATTGGAAATACTTCGCATCTGGTCAGCTTCGATACGCTCCATTGCGTAGTACCGGACTATTTTTCGTTTCTGTTCACACTCATTTGCTTGGCACCGCAATTGCGGGGTTAGCAGGAGTTAGCACCACAATTGCGGAGTTAGCCCTGCTATTTTGCAGGGTTAGTTAACCCCGTACTATAGGTGGGGTTAGCCAACTTTAGCCCACTTTGGTAAAACCCAGTCTGAACAGAAAGTGGAATAGGCTTAACCCCGTACTATAGGTGGGGCTAAGACCCCCCCTTAACCCCACCTATAGTACGGGGTTAAGCAAAATATTGCCAGTGTGAAAAGAGTATTAGTGAGGAGAGCATTTCCACTGTGCATATGAGATATTATACCTGACAATGTACATGTAGGCATAAGGGCTGGCTGCATGTAATGTTATCATTCACCAGTCACGCCCTTATAAAAAATAACATATTCACAAGGTACCTGCACCTTTCTTGAGATTTATTTATATCATTTTTGTTGGTAATTGAATGATCCTTGATTAAAGAAGACCTTATAAACACAAACAATATTCATACATACATACTATTCATAATAAGATACCCGTATTTACATTGTACCAAAGTATTTTATGATAAATTTACGTAATCGTATACATGTAGTGTAATTCTGATTAAAATCTGAACCTGGTGGACATGAAATGGCCAATACATGTGTTCATGAGCTGTGGTTTGCTATTCAGAACAGAAACTGAAAGCATTCACAATTTAGTTATTAAAGAGATGGATGATCATTATTTTTATGTTGACACTCGAAAGTCAATAAATAAAATGTTGCTATGCAACCTCTAGTGAGAGCCAGAAAGGTATTGATTCATAGAGCAAACTCAGCAAAGGTCCTTCTGAATGTGAGCAGATCATGTACAAGTACATGTACATGCAGGTGTAAATCTTGTTGAGGCATGGCCATCAGGCCTATAAAAAAAGGGTGTTTTATTGCCCTCTAGGTGCCAAAACATGGGTGGGTCTGTCTGTCAGAAATTCTCTTGTTTAAAAACTTTTTTCTTATTTTTTCTCCCTCTTTGGGCTGATATTGTTCATTTTTGAATGCCTTAACTTTTTTTTCCCTCTAAAAAACGGTAGAAAAAAACCTTTTCTAAAAGTCGAGTGTAGATTTTAAGATTTTTAGGTCGGTCGCAAAGGGCAATACAATATCTTTTATTTTTAGGCCTCATCTTGATGTAACTTATGTCATAAGGAGACTGTAGACAATATGTAATAAAAACTAAAATAGAATGGCCACAGCTCTTGACAAATTAATTGTGCAAATAATCAACAAGGGAAAGACAGCCATTCATATCATTATCATCATCATTTATGAAAGTCAGCATTTTCCCTCTTGCAAGGGGTTACTCACTTTGGTGCCATGATGACACTCCCTCCACTTCCTTATGGTGGAGTTTTCATGTTGGTTACTAGAATTAGAAGCAATCTGAGAAAAATTGGGGTCATACCAATATATCTAATGTATGTAGTGAGTGATTGTACCTTTCATGAGGTGAAGTAAATGCTCATGTTAATATTTTTATGTATTTTATGGTGTGCAGCTAAAGCTTCCGAACCCCTATCCATCATTAGGGGCCATTTGGGGGGATTTTTCTTTAAAAAACCCCCATTTTCCACAATTTTCTTGTGTTGGCCATTTTACAAATATAGGAAACTAAAAAAAAAAAAACCCATTATTATTTTTTTTGGTTAATAGTGGGACCCATGTTTAGAGATTTTTGTGTGAAAAAGTGATCCATTAGAGAGGCACACCCCTGTATGACCTAATATGTGAGTATACCCCCCCCCACCCGGATTTACGTGCTAGTCTTCCGATATAGAAATTGTACTGTATATGCATATATCGTTGAGTCAATCAGTGTATTTACAAATAGGCATCTAGTTCATAAAGATATCCAGTGATCTGTAGCATCTTTTGTCTCCTTTCTCATTTACAAACTGGTAAGATTTATAATTGTATGGAATGCCGATTCTGTGAAAATAGGGGAAAATCCCTTTTCGCAATGGCGTTAAAAAATCTCAACATATTCTATAACGAAGCTTTCTGTCTTTGAGATTTTTATTGTAGTTTATTCAATCTACATCCCGGTGTATTATCTGACAAATGAAGGGATTTTAGTATCACATCATTGTCTGTCATGCATAAATAGGTGTTTGGGATGTGTACAAGTTTGTATATGTTTAAACATGATTGTACAAACAATAAGCAGAGGGCTCTGTCAAACACAATATAAATATTCAGTAGCTAGCAAGTGGATGAAGTTAGAAAAAAGGAAGTGGAAGAAATATTGTAAAAGGTATAATTTTTCATATATGTAAAAACCTAGAATTAAAAACAAAACGTTCATCTTTTTATAATGTTTCTCTCTTAGTGAGACATGTATTCATAAGGTATGGCTTGGCTTAGTAATATTAAATAGGCACCCAGTGCATACACACCTTCAGACCAATTATATTTTGGAGAGTAATGAGAGGCCCTGTGTACACACACATTCAAAATATCACTCCTGACTCCCACTGAACAGAGTCTGTGACTGAGAAGCTCCGCCTTGTGCCTCTCCTCCGGTTAGCCATCAAGCTGACTAAGGGGAACCCGCTACTTAGATCTTCACTCTATGAGGGTTCTTTTTTTAATTATGATAATTAAGGTGATGATATTATGCCGTTCTTGTATAGCGCATATCACATAATGATATAACGTCTTACACATGTCTATTTGTTTCTCTTTTAGGCTGACATGTGGTCCTTAGGCATCACAGCCATCGAGCTGGCTAAAGGGGAACCCCCTAACTCCGACCTTCACCCCATGAGAGTCCTCTTCCTCATCCCGAAGAACAACCCACCCAAGCTTGAAGGCAGCTATACTAAGAACTTCAAGGACTTTGTAGAAGTCTGTTTAAACAAAGACCCACGGCATGTAAGTTCAACATCTTTCCAGCATCATATTCCATGTATCACTATAAAGTAGGTCCATGATATCACATAACCCTAATTTTTTAAACAATTGTGTATGAAGTCTGTGAATTCTATATGACATGTGTTTTCACAGTCTGAATCTATTTAAAATCTAGAACATTTCTAACTTTCGCAGTGGGTTTAACTTTAACCTCCCAAAAGAGTATGGTTTTATATCAACTTTAATCTGTTCAGTTGGATGCGTAATGCTCCACAAGATGAAGTGTAAACCATGTTTGACCTTGGAGCAACTTGCGCTACGCAAACAATTCTTATAACCACTGCATTTATTCATGAAATGGTAGAATTCTAGAAGAGTCATGCAGAATATGTTGAACACAAAGAAATCTCTTTTTCCATCTCCAAATCTAAAATCTATTACATAGCATTAAATACCAGTTTTATTACAAGTAAAAAAAAAGTATACCGATATTATCATCATTAACAAAACTTTTAATAATAGGCTACACAAGCAGTTGTAACTTATTTGTCAATAATGTCTCATCTGATTCCCAATGCATTTTTGACTGTTGTACAGGTATTTGTAGTTTGTAATCCTTGTGTTATCTTGTATCTACCAGCGGCCGACAGCCAAGGAGCTACTAAAACACCGCTTCATCAAGCAAGCAAAGAGAACCTCCTACCTTACAGAGCTTATTGAGCGTTACAAGAGATGGAAGGCAGAGGGTAACGACTCACCAGACTCAGACCCAGAGGATAACGAATTGTAAGTTTTCGTCTCGGAGCTCAAAATACTTTTTATTGAAATATTTTGTCTGTAAAAGTTAAGGAATTGAAGCTATGTAGGAGCTACATTGTATATTGGCTGTTAAAGGGACTGTTTGATCACAGCTGCCATCTCAATATATGTGAAACAACCACACACACAAAATCGCTATTTTGTGTCATAAAGTTTTCTCAGGGTGGGGAGGGGGGCTATGAAATACTGATAATCTGAACTTCTGATTTCTTTTTTTGGATTAATCTAAGATGAAGAATGAAGAAACTGAAGACAATGACAAGGTCTCTCCTTGTTAAATGTGGTAATTTCCAGTTATTTCTGTGCTGTGTAGCTGTAAATCTCAATTGACAGATAATGAGCAGTTCTGTTTCCCTCATACTTTCATGTTGTCGCGTGGGAAACTGTATTAAAGTAATGATAATTAGCCACAAGTAGAATGATGGACATTGGAAAGCGAAACCAAAAGAGAATTGAGAAGAGTGGGTGTTGCTAGTTTTGCCTCCATTGTCTTGTGGGTTTTTTATATTTTGTAATATTGAGATGAGGTTCTTGCTCCTTAGGAAGGAAGCAAAAACATAGAAAGTGATTCACAAACTTCATTTTAAATATTTTTAGCAGTGATTACATGAATCACAGCAAACTCTCTCTCTTAGACATCTTAAACAAATGAGCAGTGCCATCTCTTGGCGTTATTATGACTTATCGCAGCGAGTGCTTTGCAGTATGTCGGTCATCTAACACTCGCTGAGAAAGACGGAAAATTATCAAGTGTTCTCTTGATAGAAGCCAATCTTTAATGGAAAACTGCTGTGTTGTGATGACTTGAAAATCAATATTCAGCAAATTTGTTTGAGTAAAATCACCCCTCAAAAACGCTAGGTATTAGTTAATTTGAACAAAAAACAAAAAACATGGCAGCCGTGTACACAACTACCTAATTACACGCTTAGGTATGCACAGCCTTAGTAGCTTAAAAGCTAGGGGTAATAAAACCTTGTACAGGTCAGGGCTTACTGGCAGAACTGTAATTATTAAGTTGTATTTACAAGTAGATGTAACTCTTATTTCTTTGTATTTGTTTCTACAGCCCTAATGAGTCACTTCAGAATAACTTGCCTGATTTTGACTACGGGAACACCATCAGGGGACCACAGTACATTCCTGAGCCTCCTCCTCCTGAACCAGTCGAATCTATCCCTAGAAGACAACCTAAATCAGAGTGCATTCAGTCCCTCCTCGTTCCTATACTCAGAGATGTAAGTAGCAGGTGGTGGTGGTGGTGGTGTTAATGTTCTCAGAGATGTAAGCTTTCCTCAAACTGAATAACATTCCATAAGAACTAAGCAATTTTACATAAACTTCAAGGAATATTTGAGTTTTAGTATAAAGGGCGCTACACACACAAACCAAATTTGGTGAGATTTTGACAAACCGAGTGTCAAATTTGAAAGAGCATACAATTGTTTGACTAAAATTGGTTCAGAGACGGCTGAAATATCCATAAATATAACCATTTCTAATATATCGTCCCTGTTTTCACGAAGTGACGGTAGTGAGAAATATCGTAACGCAAAGTGAATGCAATTTCATTTCACTACCGTCACTTCGTGAAAACAGCGACGATATGTGGGCCCCACAAATATTCAATAATTTTGAACCAGCCGTTGAACAAAGAGGTAACACCTTATACATAGAGGTGTTGTGGTCTACTGTGGCACTAATATCCTTTGGCAAGACATTAATCTACATTTGCCACTCTCCACCCAGGTGTTAAATGGGTAACGGTAGGAAGGAATTCCTTAAATGCCAGCCTAGTAGAGCCGGGTAATATTCAGAGTGCCTGGTGCACCTTGCATGGTGGATATTTGCGCCATATAAATATTTGATATCATTATTATTATTTATTTATTATTATTTATTCCAGCCAATGCAAATGCTGGCATTTTGGTGGCTTTTTTTGTGTTCGTTTTATTACGCATAACCAGCTTACGCGTATATCATAATCATTTATTAATCAAAGGTCACCATATTTATAAGTGGAGCTGAATTGGTATGATCGGATTTAATCTAAATTTCACACATTTGGTGGTCTAGAATTTCCTTCTTAGCAATTTTAGGTCCTAAAAGGGCCCTAGAATTGTCATAAATACGAATAAGAGCAATAACTATGCACTATGAAGGAATTTTCGGTCTGAAACAAGAATTCATCTGTCCCTTTAACCCTTACATGAAGTCTTTATGAGCATTGTTCTTTTGATTGATATTTTTATTGAAATACTGATAGTTTGAGTCTATTCAATCTTTATGATTTATTTCCGAATTTGGTTGGCCTTCTGTGTTAAGTGGAGAGTTTTACAGTATGTTGACCTCCACTGAATTATCCCATTTAATAAATTTTCCAAGCTCTTTCAGCCACTCGTCAATATATGTTTTTTAGATGTGCTGCATTTATCTTACGATTTAACCCTATTTGATATGATTTGATTTGATTTGATTTCTGCTATTTTCCAAATACAATAACTTAATAACAAAGAACACATATACGTAAGATTTAATAGAAATATACAAACAATAATTTCATGTCAAGATGTTAATTTCATTTATACATATAATAACGAACATAGTATTTCTATAACATTATTATAAATTTAAAGAATACCCAAACTATCTGTGGGATATTACAGCTTTATTTTGAATAATGCTCTGTTTGTTTTCACTTCAGCTCAAGCGCAAGAATGAGGGTTTATCCGGTGCCATCGATGAGCTACAGAACAGCTTTGATATGGCAGAAGAGTCAAGTCCAGGAATCTGTGATAGATTAGTCAGTCAAGTTGTCTCTAGAGTAGAAAGGTAAACAAAACCAGTGTTATAAACAATTAAGGTAGAAAATGTATAGTGGCTGAGAAATGAGCTCAGAAAGATAAGGAAATCCGGGTAAGTAGGCCATTAACACAGGTCACTATGTGCAAATGGAAGTTTTATCGAAGGTGATGCCCAGTAAGTTATAATTTCACTGGTTTAAACAACTGCAGGATAAACGATCCAGAATAAATCATAGCAATTTTTATCTCAAATACGATTTCCATACCAGAGCTCAAGATAAGGTTTAACAACTGAATGATTCATACCCATTGTAAATTTGATGTTTTTTTGTGTGTTTTTCATAACTCAAGAATGAAAGGTGGACTGGCTGAATTAGGGCCTTTGTTGAATACAGGAAGATGTAAGCTTTGATACGTCATATTCTCAAGAAACATCAATCGGGACAACATCAGTTTTACGCATAATTAAACATTATATACACTATGAACATGACTGACAAAGAAAGCGGACAAAATATACAGTTCCCCAGGTAGACAAAGGAACATCCCTTCACTGCTATTATGTAAAAATGTGTAGAACAGGTGTCACATGCATATTCACCTTTCTACATAATAGCAGTGAAGGGATGTTCCTTTGTCTACCTGAGGAACTGTATATTTTGTCCGCTTTCTTTGTCAGTCATGTTCATAGTGATACTTGGTAAGGGTATGAATAATTAATTGCATATCTTCTCATTTTATCCCCCAGTCCTCCAAGACCATCAGTGTCAAGATCTGGTCAACATTAACCTTTCATCACAACCCCACCCACCAGCCATCGTCTCATGCACTTGAACAGAACTGTACCAGCAGCCAAGCATGAGCAAGGCAAGCCAAGCCACTGAAGACTGTATGAACAATGATGAGCACAGTCAATGATGCCTGCACAAGACACCATTGTGTCCTCATCGGAGGTGGCTTCTTTGCTGCAAGCATTCATGTCATTGTACAGCTTCAATGGTAGATGGCAAGGAAGAGATCATGATGTCATTGATCATGTCAACAGAGAAGGACATTTTACAGAATGGGCGTACCGATACCAAGCTGTAAACAATTATCAAGCGGTAGAGTGTGTGCTTTGTTAATGGCTAATCTTTTCAAGATTTGTCATCATTGGAGAGAAAGTAGTTTCTTGTTTAATGAAATAGGAGACAGCTGAAGTGATTGATGTGTCCATTCTCTTTCATGGGAGAGTTACAGCCAGAGTGGTGAGAGATGATTAGTAGTAATGCCTTACTCCAATTCTAGTACAGCATGTAGTGGTGTCTCCATTGGTACTGCTAAGAACGGTGTCACAAGAAATAGCCTTCAGACATTATTAACATCATAACAACCTCTTGTTCCAGTTTACAGTAATGACAGTATAAATAGCATCTGGTTGGATTTTCATTACATTTGATGCTTGTAGACTCAGCTTCATGGAGAGTCGTTATGACAAACACTTGCGGAAAAACCCTTATGCGAATTTGTGCATGTTCATGATAGAAAGGATCATCCCGCAACCTTTGCTTTTGCGAGGAACTCTTATCTTCATTTTCGGGTTGTATGTTATAAGGTCGTGATACCCCTGTTACAATGCAACTATACTGCTTAGCTCTGTCTCGCTACAATTTAATATGATAAGCTTTTACAGAGTAACAATATATTTACCTCTTGTATAGGCTAATACATCCATTATTCCTTCTGTTTTCCTCACTGTAACACAAACCCTAGTTTGATCTTCAACATAATCTTACTTACAATATTACATCTGACAGATAATCATCAGTGTAATATACTCATTTTGACATATAAATATATATATATTTTTGCATACTATTTCTATCTCTCATATAACCCCAATATTATTGTATGGCCATAGGAAGATGCCCTAACAGTGTTTAAATGAAAGCAAGTTTCTATTTACAGAAAGAACTCATCATTTTCCAGGCTTATTTTTAAACAGAAAATTCAGAATTTACAGCATAATATACGCTATTAATGATTATAAAGAGTGTTAACAAAAACAAAAGACAATTGTGCTTTCTATACTCAAGTTAATGGACACCAGGGTTCAACTTTGTTGTACTATCTAAAATGTGTAAAAAACCTAGTGATCAGACAGCCTGAATTCAAAATTATTTGGTCTGTGTTTTATGCGTATTCTGATATGTATTGGGCAACGATTAGAAGAGCTGCTGATGGGCAGGGGAAATTCCCTTCT
This sequence comes from Hemicentrotus pulcherrimus, assembly GCA_003118195.1. NCBI lineage: Eukaryota > Metazoa > Echinodermata > Echinoidea > Camarodonta > Strongylocentrotidae > Hemicentrotus > Hemicentrotus pulcherrimus. Next base: position 49,739 of record BEXV01000351.1, on the reverse strand, counting down.
TTAGAAATAAACACACACACACACACAGACAGACAGACACACACAGACAATCACTGTTGGGGTAAACCTGTGGCCAGGTTTGTTGAGGATGATAGTAATATTTGAGATGTGCTTATGATGTACATGTAGATTTAGGCTTCCATGTTGTCACTGGTAGTTTCCAGTCTCTCTTTCGTCAATTTGATAATGAGTTTGAAATGTTCTGTCATCGTATTATGATTTATTTTTTTCCTTCTCCATGTATGTGTGTTGTAAAGAAGGAACAGATGTTGTACATGGTTGTATTTATTCCCTATGTCAATCAGATTTTGGTATTATAGACTGATTATAATTTCATATTAGATGAAATTCATTGATGTAGGTTTATCGTTTGCATATTGACTTCTCAGATGCAATAAGTTATTTGTCCTTGATGGAAACATGTTTGAGGTTCGTAACTCAACGTCAAGATGCTTTTATTCTAATTTGTTTCTTGGCAAGGTTAATCTCAAGTGGAGTCTTATTCATACAGCACATTTACCATATTTTCACTTCTGTGCTATTTATATCATTTCAGAATCATAAATAGCCTGTTTCATCTTCAATCCTAATCTGTGTATTTATGAATCATTTGAGGGCTAGGTTATTTTGAGATTATGTGTCTTGCATTTCTGATATCCCAGAAGCAATTCCATCATTGTTATAATTTAAAACAATTGTTGAAGTAATTTGCTTGACAATATGAACTAAAAAAGGATGGCTGTTTTGATAAAAGCTGTCCTGAAAAGCCTGGTTATCAAGATTTTGTCATTTCAAGTGCACAATCTCACAATATGCAATAATCAGTTGTGTACTATACAATTCTGAATCAACTTCCATGATCTTTACGTAATGATACTTCATAATAAATGCATTGCAATGAAATGAATGAGCTAAAGAATCACACTCTCTATGTATATGTATATATATTTCATTCTGTTTGGGACTGTTACAAACTACTGTAAGATGAGATCATGTTACTTCTCTACATGTTAAGGTCAAAGGTCAAAGTGACTTGACCTCTTCCAATTCACTACTTCTCATCAGAAACCTGCAATCATAGAAGTCATGTGATTCATGTCTTAACTTCACATTGGTTTTGAAACAAGGACACACTCATGCCCACATGGCCATACAATGAAGCATTCTTTTTAATGATACAAAGTGATGAATAATACCTAATAATAATAATAATAATAATATATTACATTTTATTATATATAAATCACTTAATACAATGTTTCTAAGAACTCCACAAAAATACAAAGTAACGTTAACCTACAACAATATTATACAGGGTACATAACTCTAATAACAATTATATAATGATAATTATAATAATTCATCTTTACATAGCGCTTTATTTTTATTGGGAAGTTTGTTCCAAAGTTGGCTTTAGCTGAGATACCCTAGGGAGGCAATGGAGCATTCAATGCATTTCTTCCTATCAGGTACCTATTAACTTCACCTGGGTGGGGAGTGGCGTATGTAGACTAATGTCTTGCTTATGGACATGTTGTCTGTTTAGATCCGGAAGGGCCTTTATTCTGTGTTGGAATTAGAAGTGAACACTCTTCCAGCTCCACATACTCCTAACATTGAACCTACTCAGTCACACAGTCACTTTAGGGTGCTGGCTTACAATGTAGCCCATCAGACGGATAATCCCAATCTCAATCCTGAACTGACTTACAATGTAGCCCATGAGACGGATAATCCCAATCTCAATCTTGAACTGACTTACAATGTAGCCCATGAGACGGATAATCCCAATCTCAGTCCTGTGTCGTTAACATACTATATATTTTCCACGATAAATCTTGCAAACTATCTGCATTTAAAGTACAAAGTTAACACCCTTCTGGCTCTCAACATTGATTATGTGCTTTAGTCAAGCAGTATAATGCCTTATTGAAGTGAGAGAAGTAGTGAATTGTAAAAGGCTTTATCTGAATTTACTTTGCATGAAGCTGTGTTGCAGCGGAATAGAGTAACCAAATTTGAAGCAGCATTATCTTGAAGATAGGTTAGAATTATATGGTTGTGTTTTTACCGATTCGCTCAGAAGCAGTAGCCCCCTCAAGGCTTGATTTGTTAAATTATATGAGAGTATATGTACATTCTTTGAATCATTGCTATTATTTTTTGTGTTTGAAATTCAGTTTGTATTCTTTTCTTTGCACAAATTATTCAGAGTGCTGCAACAGGTTTGAATTTAGTAACACATTCTGTTTCTTTAAGTGTCTATTTTACAGAGCTCTGTGAATGTTCCTCATTTTCAAGATATGTTTTTTCTTTGTGCAAAATATCTCCTTCCAATGGTCATTAATATTCATCTTCTTATTGGAGTATGAATTGATAATAATACTTTTATGTAACATATTTGATGTGATGTTGCATGTCATATATTACCATGTATTAAATTCTCTCGGTTTTTAAAAACTTACAATGAAGAACATAAGGAAATGTCCCTTCAATGTTTGACTAATTATCTGATATTCTATAATATGATATGTAACTTGTATGCAAATGAGTTTGTACATTTTCTAATTCTACTGACAGAAATCTGGTCCAAATGAAGCCTATTTTGTACCGAGTAATTTTGATGGTATTTATCTCTAGGTCATTAGATATTTTGATATGTATTTCAGCTTATGTGATTGAATCTATTTTGTATATCTAGGACCATGGGGATTTTCCATGCCACATATAACATTGTTTTTTTGTGGTATTTATAGTTGGACCAGCAAAATGGGTTTCCTCATACAGATCTCATTGTAAATTGAGAGAAGGAAATATTTGTTCTTGTTATAGTCTGACTTTTGTTTCGCATGTAGGTTGGTCCTTTTTTTATTAATAATATTTACTAATTACATACTTGCTTGCATGGTTGCAGATTTATCCATTTTTTGTATTTTTCTCTTACTTGATAGTGATTAGTATGTTTGGAATGTTTAACTTGGAAAAACAACCTTTTTTCAATGAGATTTAAGAGCATTGATACAACAAATGTTGTCTCTTATAAATAGATAATTATCTGTCAAGTAAGACATATGCTTGTTGAACTGGGATTTCTTTCTTAAAATGTAAAGCTTTTAAAATACTCTTTATTTATTTGTTTCCATTATATCAAGATGATATACAACTGTGAATAGGGGTGGTGGTAAAACTTGTAGATTTGTAGAGTATTACTTTTTTTTATTGAAAGGAAGCATATTTCCTATGATTAAGGAAGTATGATTTTTTAAACATGAAAAATGATTGATTTGCAACATGCACACATATACAAGTACCGGTTTGTCCTCATGAGAGAGAGTTTTTATTTGCAGTTTAGATGTGGATGTGATCCTTGTGGATGACGGCTCTCCTAATGGACTATGAAATTGAGCAAATAATCATGCAAATTCTGTCACACAATGAACAATACAGGTCTAATACAGTCGAGTAAAATTACAAAGATTGTGATTACAAAGTTATGTTTCTTTTGGAGTGCATTTCATAAATGCTCCCTGGGAAAATGAGTATGTAATCTATAATATTGTCGGCTCAAAATTCAAACCAGAAATATTTTCTGCTCAAAATATTAAACAAATAATGTTGACTCAAAGCCAAGAGGGTGTTTGATAATCAGTGTGAGGACATGAGTTACTGTAACACCCTCCTGGCTTTCAATAGACATTGGACTGTTGTCAGTCTGTGTGTATCAAAGAGTGACATGGTTTGCTTGGGGACCTAATACTGTGCTGTCTTTTCTTTCCAACTGACACCCTTTTATGGTATATCATAGATATTTAGCCCAGGGTTACAATAATCTTGGAACTTCTGATACAATATGAACATGTGGAGGTGGAACTCCAAATTTCATGATGGGATTTAAAAAGAGCAAAAGTTTGTATTAACCTAGAAGAAAATGGAACAAATGTTTTGCTGAGGATACTTTTCCTGGTGTAGTTTAAGCCAAATATCAACCAATAGACAACCATTTATATTAACTTAGTGTGACTAATACTTGTCATCTTGACTTTGTTATATTATAGAAAGAAACAAAACTTTTTTTTAAAAATCAGTATTTGTTTTTTGCTTTGCTCGATGATTCTGTTTTCTTTCTTCTGTCTTGTTTTCATACAAATCAAAACGTAGTAGAAAGAAAACCATTGTAATTATTTTTTGTCAAAATGGTTATGTACAAATGAAGAACTGACGATGAAAGTACTACCTGTCTTTGCGTCTGTTGTCTTTGTGTTGTGTGAAAGTGTATAGAAAGATTGCTCCATTATTTCATGCTATCAATGACTGACAATTCCAAAGAAGAGAACCTAGTGGCTCCTGTATTAAAGCCTATGGGTTCATTCTGATGTGGCTCCTGGCTCCCCTAGGTGAACATCATGTTATGGCTACTGTTAATGTCATTACATTATGCTTCAAGTTGTTGAAACCACTAAATCAGAGATATGATTTGATCCAAAGTCTGATGAAAAGTTATCACACAGCGGGTATTTTTATCATTAAAACATACTCTATGCAAAAATCAAGTCGCACACTCGTTCAAACACACAATGTAAAAATGTAAGACCGAGACAATTTTTATATTTTTCAAGGAAGTTTTATTTACATATATAATATATCGCACATATCCACTGTACACACATTACTGTAAACTTGTCAAATATATAGGCACTAGACTTCTGTGATTTCTACACAGCACAGTATTATCTATCTACACATATTTACAACTCGTTGCATAGAGGCATATACCAAATATTTTATTCACTTCATAGTGCAAGTTGATCTGAAGGCTTTTGTCAGTTAACTAAAAGTAGTTCAAGATATAACTGGACAGCTGCATGGCTCTTGTCAGAAACATATTTGATGAAAATTGTTTGTACTGGGGGGTGTTTCACAAAGATCCTAAGTCGAACTTAACTCTAAGTTGGACTTAAATATCATGGAGAGCCATTTCTATTCTTAAAATGAACTACCGGTATATAAAAATATGAATTGAAATATTTTAGACTTTTCATAAATCACACATCAAGAGCATGAAATCTCCTTGATAATAGAAAATATGTATGATGATCGATTTGAATGAATATTTTGTGCCTTTTAAAATAAATTCTTCAAAATATTTTCAAAAATGCTAACGGTTTTCCCTAATGTTTAAGTCCAACTAAAGATCTTTGTGAAACACCCCTTCTGGCATTGCAGCATCCTTGGGAGCTTGCACATAATCAAGAATAAAATGAAATTATACCCTTATGCTCTCCCAGTAGTCATCTTTCTACATACAATGTAGTTGCAATTCAACTTTAGTTTTTACATGCAAGCATATACGATACAAAATAAAGCAGCACGATTTATTCATTGTAAACCAAAATTTGTCCATGTCTCCCCTCTCGTCACTGATCTCAGTGATAGTAATTGTATCATGCATAAGACCTGAACTTTCACTTACAAGTGTCTTAATAATCAGGCCCAAGCATACCTAGGTGATCTACTCCATTCGCACACATCCATGTTTAATACACGATCAGCAAGTAGTAAATAGCACATACACATTAGCCTATACAGTGCTGCTAAAGTACTATCAGTCAATACACTGAATGATGCCAGTAGTAAATAGCACATACACATTAGCCTATACAGTGCTGCTAAAGTACTATCAGTCAATACACTGAATGATGCATAGCTTAAGGTTTCCTAGATATAGATATTACGGTACTTGAATAGTACATGAAACACAATGGTTTGCAGAGGAACAACTATTTCTTTCTTCTAAAAAGCGATGGCACAAATTATTTATAATGTTCTACCCTTCTTAATAAGTACAAGGTACATTTTGGACGGCTTCTACCACAAAACTGACCCGTTATTCTCTTTCATAGATAACATATCACACACATGTATAAGATGCACTGATAAATTCATGCTGTAAGTAGAGGATCACAATCTAACATAAACCAGAAAGGCCTGTACTCGGTGTGGTATATGGCAGTATTGAAACACCGTACAGATATCTTCATCTTTTCTCTTGGATGATGTATACTCCTGTTGTAACTCAGAAATGACGGTCAAGATTTTGTCATTTATCTTGTTTCACAAGGGTTCTAAATCAGCTAATTTTGAACGGACAAGGCTTAAACTCAAATCTTGTGCATTATGTTTTCAAAAGAATAACCCGAATTGAGTTAATGCCCTTGTGGTTCTAAGGAGACAGCTTTAGCAATCAACATAATCTAAAAGCAATCAGCTTCTAAAAGTAGTATGTCAGAAATTGTATATCCCTTGCAAATTCATAATCTGTTCTGGACTACCAAACTTTTCAATCTAACTCGAATGTTTTTCAGGAAATTTTTGAAAGATAATATAAATCTGCAGAGCATAGATTTTCAATATGCATTCTATATAATTATTAACAAAATATTTTAGAATTTGTAATTTCTCATTAATTAATTGTTTTCACAGCAGTGAGCACTTCCAGACTTTGAAGTTGAACTTAGCAAATATAACAATGGTTGAGATCACAATCTTACACTTACAATTCAAAGTAAATTATTAAAAAAACAAAGTTTAATAATGAGCTTTACACTTGTATGAAATTAGAAATATTGGTCATCCATTACAATAGTACAATCAAGGTGAAGTATTGTTCAGAAAGCCCAAATGGTACAACACACTCTGCTTCACAGGTAGGACTAAGAACCATTCAATGGATTAGACTAAGAACTGCTCAGAAGGATGAGAATCTATTCAAACCGAGAACTACATCAAATATTGGTCTAAAGTAGGCTTCAGAACAGTTCTAAAGAATAGACTAAACACTGTTCTGCAGGATGGAATAGGAACTGTTCTTTACTTTGGAAAAAGAACTATTCTATACTTGGAACTAAGACCTGTTTTACAGGTTTGATGATCAACCATCCTAAAGGCAGGATGATCTCTAGGGTGGGCCAAAGCATGTTGTACAGGTTGGACTAAGGACGGTTCTATTCTGCAACCACCTCCCTAGACTGTTGTCTAGAGGACTGGGCTGACTTCATAGTCGTTTCAAGTTGTTCCAGGTCCTGTATCATCAAGTCTATCTGTTCATCCTCTTCCTGTTTATCCTTCATGGATGCATTGCGTACTGCTCTGTATTTGTTCTGTATCTGTTAAGGGAAACAAAATACAATCATTTAATGTACTTCACTCAAAATAGATACCACTTATCATTACATGAAGAAATCCTTCTATTTAACATAAAGAGACGCGTTCAAATAGAAGTGAGAATACATGTAGGCCTGCTTCAGGAAACTTACAATCATTGATATGAGCTACTAAAATCATAGCATTTGAATGATAATGAGCAAATTCTAATATCAAAAGCTAGAGAACTCGGGTATTTAGCAGCCATTACAAGTGGAGATTAGCTATTTTCAACTCAGGAATTATTGAACCATAAAGTACACCCATAGACAACTTTAACCATGGTGTTCTATAGTGTCTTTGAAGTGCATGTAATGCCAGTTTTTGTTACAGTAACTATAGACAGAGAAACTTGAAGGTAATACAAAGTTTTGGTATGAGGTCATGAATTTGGTCTAATGAACATATTTGAAACATATGCGATTTTACAATATTCAATGATTGTTGTCGAAGTTGAAATCGAATCTAAGTGATGAAATGGTATATAATAGACTCTTTATGTCGCATAGTGCCCTCTCAAGATTAATATTACTTTAGCTTTTAAACAATGTTTCTTGACTCCGATCAACCGATTTGCTATTCCCATTTGGAAATTATATATCAGAACTGCATATTCTGTGATTTTCATGGTCGCAGCTACCATAGAATGGCCTTAGGCACTATTTGAAATATTTGAAATTTATCGGGAGCAGAAGCGTTTTAGGGGCTAAATTTTTTAGTACTTATAATACATCCACAGGGGCATCCGAATATATCTAAATTTTAAAGAATTACTATCAATCCAATTTCAAAATTTCCAAAAACTTTGCATTACCTTTAAAGAAAAGTAACAATTAAAATCCAGATGTATTTTACCTCTTGAAGAAGTCTGGTGACCTGAGGGAAGTCCTTCATCTTCTCTCTATCTGCTAGGATCTCCCCAAGGTTCTGCTCTACATAAGTCTCTCTACTCTTCATCACCTCTAGGATATCACTAAGCTTCTCTGCTTTGGTCGGGTGTGCAGGCTTCTCAGGAACTTTGTTCTGAAAGGAAACAAATTTCAGATATAACAGTTACGATGATCCTGGTAATATTCATTTTATAAAGCACAAACAATGTAATATATATCACATAAATGAATCGCATTCCAACTGCAAGGAAAGTGACATGTGAGTATAGATAGTGTATTAAGTCTGGTGTACACGAAAGTCAACTCTGTGCTTTAACAAATTATACAATTTCTCTCTTTCATGCTCTTTCACTGAACTTGACTTACAATAGTTCTTATAGTACTTGATCTTAAAATATCCTCTTATTTGTGGTTGTTGGTCCTGTAATAATTAGAATTGCTATGCCAGGATCCCATTTATCAATACTGAGGCAAAGTCTCCAGTGACAATTGTTCTACTGTCCATTTTTCATCTCTGAATTTAACACTACAATATGCATATCTTCCTAAACCCAACCCTAAAACCTGAATGCAACTTTAAAATAAACCTATGAGCCAATGCTTTTTTGGAGCAAAATGTCTCATCAACCATTTATCAGATAAAAATCCTCCAGCCCTTACCTTTTGATATGGTTTGAATGGCTTCTGTAGCCTCCGTAGATCCACCTTGTTCTCTCCATAGACTGTAGAATGCTTCAATGCAAGGCGCAGCGACCTGAGGTTGCTCTGGATATCAGGTGCAGTATACACCTCAGGATCGTCCGGTGCATCATAGAACATCTCGTAACCTTTGAACTTCTGAGGGACATTCATGGAGTAGACAGCGCTGTCCACCCTGTGTTTCCGGGTCTTGGGTTTGTCTGGTGGTCTAGGGGCCTGGGAGGGGGGCTTTGGCGCATGTTTCTCTTGTTTTGGGGTCTCGTCCTCAGGTTGTTCATCCACCTAGGGAGAACATCAAGGAAAGAAAATTGTAAGAACTACAGAAATTGTATTTTCAAATTAGAGCTGAAGTTATGGTCAAATCTACTTTACTGGTCACCTAAACGAGCTACCTATCCAAAAAGAAACTTTTCTTATAACTGTTCAGGATGACAGCAAGGATGACTACACATGAAAGCTGTTCATTGCTAAATACCCAACTACAAATTGATGCAGTCTGTAGATAGATAAATATGTGCAATATCAAGGCCAAAATAGCTATCTGATTCAATTCACAAATTATATTAAAGTCTCTTGTAACTGCATAGGATAGTAAACGGTGAGCTATCTAAAGGTCGCAATCTTCCACTTCTCCTGTGACTGTACAAGTCCAGACCAATCTTATAGCATATCATGAATGGAATCACCCTGATGGCAACAAAACCATTCACCAATGACCAGGGGGGTGTTTCACAAAGATCCTAAGTTGAACTTATCTCTAAGTTGGACTTAACATTTATGGAAAGCCATTAGCATCTTTGAAAATATTTGGTAAAAGTTATTTGAAAAGGCATAAAATGTTGATTTTAAATAATTCATATTTTCTATTATCATGAGAGATTTCATGTTTTTGATGGGGAATTTATGAAAATTCTAAAATACTTGAATTTTTGCTTTTGAATATATTCATTTTTAGGCTACAAATGGCTCTCCATAGTTTTCAAGTCCAACTTAGAGTTACGTTTGAGTTAGAATCTTTGTGAAACACCCCTCAGGCCTACAAGCAGGCCGTGCAAGTCATATGCAATAAGAACTTTCAATTTTTGTTTACCCTAAAAGAAATTTACCTGTGTTAAGAATACAGGTTCATCAGCAGTCTTGTCCTTGGCCTTAGGTTCAGGTCTTGACTCATCTTCAACATCTGATTCACCAAAACTCTCCTCAGTCCATGTCTTAGTCCTCTCCATTCGCTCCTCTTGATCCTGTGTCTCCCTACCGGGCAATGGATCGGTCCCATCTTGGTTGTTCTGTATGGGTGGTAGAGGCTGCGAGGATGGACGAGTCGATTCCTCCCTGGAGGGGCGTTTTGATTGCTTTGGTGGAGGGGTTTGGGATGTAAAAGGAAGGGCTGGTTTGGAGTCTGGTGTAGGACCTTCAAGCATCAGCTGCAGGGGTTTCTTGGGAATGGGTGGAACTATTTCTGCTACCTGCATCTACACAGAAATAACAAAAAATCAATAACAATTCAAGAGGGAAAGTCCAAGCTACTTTGTTCATACATTAATGCTGACATCTAAAATTTTAGAACAACTGATTCTTGTATTAATTTGCAAGCATGAACTACTAGACCTTGGCATTATTGATAAGTGACACAATTCTTCTATTGTTAATACATGTTCATAATACCATTAGACTTGATGCCTTGCATGACACTAAATGACCATATACCTTGGCCTTGCTAAATAACCCTACCCTAACCCTATCTTCAAGAAAATAAAGCCAGTCCAAATGTCCCTGAAGAACATATTCGATCATCTTGAAGAGACTCACCTTTCTATGCGGTTTGTTTGGAACCACAACCGGTGGCTTGGGTACAGGGCTGGGTTTCCTCCTGACCATACGGATACCAAGCCTACTGGATAGGTACCGCTTGAGAAGGGGAGGGTCACCGCTGTTACGGGTGGTGAGGGGGTTGTTATGGATGATGAGCTCCTGAAGCATGGGCCAGGCTGCTACTCCTAGAAGTCCCTCCTCCTCAGATATCTACAAGCAAAGGAAGAGCTGGTCAATCTATACTCTATACCAGCTAAACATAACATTAAAACATCATCATCTCAATGATCACCACCTTTAGATCTTAGTTTTCAACATAATAATAATGATAATAGCTAGTTCTTATATAGCGCTTTTCAGGAAGGCCCTCTCAAAGCGCTTTACAGATAGATGTATTATCACCCCGGTCATCAGATTCAGGCTTATCCACACACACTGTATGCACATTCTCCACTCCCTGGGTAGCATTCCAGCCAGGCGTCATTTTTACAAGCGCACACTTGCTAATCTAAGCACATTAGTTTTCGCATCCTACCGGGTACCCATTTAACACATGGGTGGAGAGTGGCAAATGTAGATCAATGTCTTGCCAAAGGACATAAGTGCCGCGGACCTTGTGATCCACCGTCCGGTGACATTTCCACTTGTCCACGACATCCTCACAACCATCATCATAACAATCCCAACCACGGCCATCATCAACGTCATTCTCATCATTATCACCACTACCACTACCATCACCTCCATCACCAGTATCACCACTACCACTACCACCATTATCACTGACCATGCTATCCTACCTTATTATAAGCCAGACTGAGAGATGTAAGCTCAGGGAATGGTGGAAGAAGTTTGTTCATCTCGCCGTCTAAGACATCAGAAGCATCAAAGAGATCACCCTCCTCCTCAATGTCATTAAGAAGGTTTGACATTTCAGAGGCAGCGCCTTTTTCTATAAAAATCAAAGATGTATAATAAACTTAGAATTATCATCTCTTTCTTCATCATTGTAATAAACCCATTATTTCATTAATAAACTATAATCATCATCATCAGCATCATAAACGTAACAACAAACATCATCATCATAATCATTATCACCGTCATCATCATCATTGTCATCGTCATTGTCACCAACATCATCATCATCATCAACATTATAATCATAATCATAATCATCATCATTATCATGTTTCACATTTCTTTGCCCAAATAATGATGACACGCTGGAGAGTTCACTCAAGCTGTATCAAATTTGATGCTTAGATATGAGTAGTTACATACTTTGTTATAATGACAACTAATCAAACCCCAAATACATCCTATAAAAAGAGAAATAGAAGATTGTACCTGGCTCACTGCCCTGTGGGGTGCCCCGTGGACTGCCCTTTGGTGTGGTCCCCTCACTCCTCTCCTCCTGGTCCTCCTTCCTAGCAGCCCCACTCTTTTTCTTTCCCTTCCCAGACCGGGGTCGTCCCTTGCGTTGAGTGGAGTCCGATGTACTGTCTATAGCCACTAGACGACCACTCAAAGCTTTGAGATACGGCACAGACACAATCTCATTCTTATCAAGGTTGAGTTGTCGCAGCCTAATATAGAGGGGGAGAGAGAGAGAGAGAGAGAGAGAGAACACAAATTAGGACGATATTCATATCTGCTGAAGTATTACCATAACTATCTGAAACAATTTGCGTTACTTATATTGCTATGTTAACAAGAACTTTATAAGAGCACAGATATTTCCATACATACATGTACAATAATTTCAAAATCTACAAGTATCGTCATGAAACATGAAATATATACTTGATATGAGGTACTTGATGAAATATTCATACTCACTTTTTAAGTCCAGCTAGACTGGCGAATATGGCAAGATCATGTAAGGCATTGTCATCTAGGTTCAGGATCTCTAGCTTAGAGAACCTTGGCATTCGACTGGACTCAGAGTCACTGAAAAAAAAAATATGTTAAAATGTTGTTATAAAAAATAAAGGATACACAGGTATATACAGGGATACTGTATATACAGAGATGTATTACAGGCAGTGAAAAAGATGGGAGGGGGAGAGGGAGGGAGGGAGACTCCAAGTGTGAGAGAGAGAGAGAGAGAGTCAGACAGAAAGTGAGATGGACATTTTGAATTTGGTCTTGAGTCGATTTTAAATAGCAGGAACAATATTATCTACTTCTAAAATCCTCTATTCTGGCAACGTACTGGAAAAGTTATTTTATAATGGGAGAAAAACAAGGAATATATTAAGATGTAAACATTAAAATAATATATACCCTAAATGAATAGCATACATGGTACACACAACCCTTACTGTAAACACATTTGAAATCAATTGCACAAATGAAAATATAGAACTGAAATAAAGTATGCTTTAAAATAAAATTGATGATGGCTGATGTAGATTAGATCTATTATTCTGTAGTGTGTTCAACTCTGCTGTTCTCTCACATTCAACTTGGCCACATCAGAATTGTAGAGGGCAGTATACCAGCAAGGGGCTGACATCAACAGTAATTGATGCTATAATGAAGATACAAATTACTGGAGAAACCAGCCCTTGCTGGTGTACCATGATCGAGAGTGTGGAAGACACTGTCCCACTGTCCATTCTAGCTAGGTCACCATGGAGATGGTTGATGTGATAGAGTCCTTGGTGTTATAAAGACGTACAGCTTCAACAAAGCTCCTTGAGATTTAAGCTTCCATGTATGAATACCAAGCAGACCGTTCCTGGTACATCCCACCTACGTGTTTTTACCCAAGATGTTACTACAAATAAGTCTTTTTTTCCATAGAATACTTTTTGGAGGTGGTCTACTTTTAAAGGCCGTCTGTACTAGTTCAGCCAGAAGGGATTAGACCACCCAGGGAGGTCACTGCCAGGTGGCTTTCTCATAAACTCATCTCTCAATTAACATAAGAAAAAGAGGATGATGGGGGATCAACAGGCACCGATAGAGGAAGTTTTCTATATAGAGGGAGCAAATAGCTACAAGTAGAACAGTGGGGCTTTAAGTGACAAGCCAGTAATTTACATATAGTTAGTTATACAGCAGCCATTAATACTGTAGATATCTTCTTGGCAGAGCATAGCAGGTTTGGCGCTTAAACACAGGGGACTTGACAAAAGAAGNCCCCCCCCCCCCCCACAAAGGTACCAGCATGGATAAAAAGCTAGATCACTGCATGCTTTCAACCAGACCAGAAAAATCACTTTGGTCCAGCCTAGCTCCAAACCAGCTCACAGGGAAGCCCAAAGAACATATTCACACCTTTGAGAACAAGGGTTAACCAGGGGAGATAGTGAACACTAAAAAGAAGGGGAAAAAAAAGGGGGGGGGGGTTTCCTCAACCTTTGGTTTAAAAAAAAAAGGATTGAGGTAATAAAAAAATTGCACCTAACAACATTCCTCCTCATGAGTAAGAAAAATTGCGGAAAATTGGGAAGAAAGAAAGAAGAAAAAAAATAGGTCCAAAAAAATTAATTAAAAAATAAAACTACAAATCTGGGAAAAATCCACACAAGAAAATCAGGAAACCAATTTAAATTGAGCAATTATCAGGTTAACAGATTCTTAGCTTTCTTGAAGCCTGGAAGCTAGAGCTCTTACCTTATTTGTATTTTGAACGGTTTGCCCATCTCAGGAGGTAATGACCTAAGCTGGTTTCCTGTGAGGTACAGGACCTTGAGGCTGGTGAGCAGACCAAGATTACCCACATCATCCTTGGAGAGATTGTTGTGTGATAGATCCAATACCTAGACAGTCAAAAGAATGTTAAAAGAAAATTATAAACAAGAATAATAGGAGACAAGATTGCTCAGTGGTAGAGCAGTGGTCTTGTAACCGTGAGGTTCCAGGTATGAAACAATGACAATGCATTGGTACCGTCATCAATACAAAGTCCCTGAGATTGGACATAAATCAGTACATCCCCTGGACGCCTCCAAGCCTACAATCAAAAGAAGAAAAGATTGCCAATCAAGACTTAATTAAATGTGTTGCATCACAAATCAAGATCTAATATGCAAGCAAAACAAACCTATAAAGTTTTCAAGCACCACTATGAAGTTGGATCACACCAGATGCTATGTCCTATTCAGATGAGAACCATCAAGGTAAGATTATCAGCAATCCAACAAGTTAGATGTAAGAGTGAAGTACATCTAGGTACACCTCCCTCGATCTCTTCCGCTTCTTATATAGAGGAGTGTGCTTTGCAAAGAGCTTCAGATTTCTAATGTGGGGTAGGATGGTTTACTTATACCCCTACACCTTGGTGGGGGAGAGGGAATGAATATGAAATTCATAAAGCAAGAGGATCATCAAAAAAAAAAATAGCAATGGAAAACCCCTTCCTAGACCCCTATTGATGAGGCATAAAGCACACAATAGTTGTAGGTGTACTCAGGTGTGTAGTCTGTACTTGGTAGGGGAGCTAGGAGGGTTTGATTGGGTCCCCTGGAGACAAGGGT
This sequence comes from Hemicentrotus pulcherrimus, assembly GCA_003118195.1. Taxonomy (NCBI): domain Eukaryota; kingdom Metazoa; phylum Echinodermata; class Echinoidea; order Camarodonta; family Strongylocentrotidae; genus Hemicentrotus; species Hemicentrotus pulcherrimus. The sequence continues at coordinate 34,648 of BEXV01000351.1, read as the reverse complement.
ACAAAGGAGGCTTGAAATGGCGCGCAATACCCCCTGGAGAGAAGTGACGCTGTACCCTTGACAATGGATTCAACAACTAACAATGGCTACTTGCAAACAGCAATGGAAGCATTCAAACATGTCTCTATAGAGTGCATGGGGACAAGATACTTGTTCTAAATTTTATATTTTGGGAGATTTCCTTCATGATTTTACATTCTTGTACGGATCTCTTATTTTAATGTTAAAGTTTAATGTCTCAATGTTAGGTTGGATTTTATACCTTTGTGGGGGAGGTAGCCTATACAGCTCTTGATGGCCGGGAAGCATTTTCAGAGTTGCTATGCAGTGAGCGTCTTTTTACATTGTTGTCAAGCACAACATTGAATAATGGTATGACAATACTACCATTTTATAAAGATCATACAAAAGGATATATTGTGAGACACAAAAAATAAAAAATTCAATTACAACATGTATCTTTTCAAATATCTAATGCTGAAAATAGCAACAAGTGCAAGCCATAAAACTTATTGACTTGTGACAATGAAATAGCAGACGTAAATGGCGGGAAATTCATAATAGATCAATCAATAGGCAATATTTGTTGGCAACACATATATTTCTTAATTCCATAGAAACCACATATTGAGAACATCACAAGTAGAGACTTGCACATTCAAGCTTTGTGAATATTTGAATACCACAAACACTGAGAAAATGACAATTCTTGTGGTTTATATGCTACAAAATCCTTCAAAAATATCTCAAGTGGACTGCACATTAAAGCTCTGTATTGAAAACGAAATAATTTTATACTGTTCCGATATTTGATACTATCAATATTTCTATTCTATATTTGATAGAAATCAATGCAGCCCAAACAAAAAGGCTTTCATCCCAACCAATGAAGCAAACAATTCAAGCATGACAATTGATTACTAGATCAATGAATGGTAAAGCTAGGCTGCAAAACTACATGCCATCCACTCAACTGGCCGGGCTAGCTCATAACCGATCAAATTGAAAATGGGGTAATATTGGCTAGCTCTTTGTGGTAATTGAGTGCATATACTGTAGACCCCATGTCATATCGGACCAAATGAAACTTTCCTGAACGACCATTCTCTCTCTCTCTCTTTCTCTCT
>BEXV01000351.1:19891-31826 GCA_003118195.1 Hemicentrotus pulcherrimus | reverse complement strand
AAAATGTAAGTAAGATTAGTATTGGAATTGCATTTGAAAGCTGCAATAGCTGAATAAAGCTAAATATTACTGCATTATCATGGATTATTATGATTTGATTTGGCAAAAATTGACATGAAAAAAACAAGAGAAAAAAGCGACACTATTACAAATACCCGTATACTGTTTTAACAAAGTACATTTCTCCATCAAGTCAGTACCCATATTAATTTACCAATTGTTCAATATTTTTGTTTCATTTTTACACTCCTTCGACTTTTTACTCAAAGGCATTGTTAAATCTGAGATGCATGGCCCTATGTTATCAGTGTGTGTTATGTTATCAGTGTATCATATGTTTCCAAAATCCTTCTATTAACAAAACTTAAATACTTTCAAAGATATCAAAAAATACATTCAACCTTTAACATAAAAAATGTGAGTATCGCTCACATTATCTTCAGTTTCTATCAACAATTTGTTTGTTTGAGAAAATGAGTAAAATCTCACCAAGAAGAATCCATCCAAAACTCCTGGAGTTGTGCTCTCCTCTTCTTCATCTTGTTTGATTCCCTCCCTGTTTGCTCTCCTTTCTTCTTTCTCCTTCTGCTTGCGTTCATACTTGAGCTGTGCATATGTCTTAGGTTCTGCAGTGGGTTGGGTCAAGTGTCGGATTTGTTCTGTCCTATGAGCAACCAACCATGCTCCAGCTTAAGAAAGAAAGATACAAAATAAGAAACTATAAGTTAAAATGCAAACCTTCAAGTGGGACTGCAAAACTTCAAGCTACTTGTGCCCTCTATTCAGCGATGCCTTAGCAGTACACATTGGTCCTCCATTATCCTCGATCCTCTTTTTTTTGTGTTAATTGAAAGCATTTGATGAGATAACCATCTTTCAGTGAATGCGCAGGGAGGTCTAATCCCTCCTGGCTAAACTAGTGCAGTTATGCTTTATAAGTATAATTTCTTGTTTGTTACATGAAATGTAATTAAAAGTGTTTGATATATTGACTTTTAAGGAAAATTAAGATTCTTTGTTAAAGCTACATGTTTTGTATATAAACTTGAACTAAACAAGAAACTACACAGTACATGTAGATTTTGTATTCTTGAACACAACTTTAGAAGTTGGGATGGAATTACAGAGCCTTGAATGCAGGTTTTCCGGTAATGAGAACATGCATAAAATCTGCTTCTTTTGATTTTGAACAAAACTTAAGTTATAAAGATCTACTTTATACAATTTTTGTTTCAACAATTTCTTTGATGCTAGTGTAGTGGTATGCTGATTTGGGCATCTCACTTGACCTAAAGGGGCGCCAGAGCCACTGAAGAGCCGGGCTGGGTTGATTAATTGTACGATTATTAGTTTGACTTGGTATACACCTAAAAGTTAAATAGCATTGATTATGTTTCCACTAGTATGCAGGGAACAGGTAAACAACCCCTGGTTTTGAATGCTTGCATTAGATTAAAGGGTTCATTTCGATAAGCATGTTGGAAATGAATTCCTGCATCAAGATGTACAGGTGTTCGTTTCCAATAATATGTTAGACGATAGACTGTTTTTCCAGGGACGCGATATTCTCGCAAAGAGATAGAACCCTCCCATTTTTGTTGGTGACTAGTTCAAATTACTCTTATCTATTATGCTTTGTCATTAGTTATAATTATTCAAAGGTATAACTCCTCTCTTAATTGGTCGGATGAGCTAAGGGTAATTTTATATATCCCGTTTTGTAATTGGTTGGCTGCATAAGGGTCCTTTACCTTTACCTTTACCCGAGATTCTGGAAGAATGCTGTGTTCTCAGCAGTCGGGCTTCCAGTTCAATCAATCCTCCTGGTTGGCTGGGCATATCATGCGATACCTCAGCCTCTTTAGGTGCCGGAGTATTTAGTTTATTTCATTCCGTTAAGATGTTTAGGATATGCTGCTAGTTTACTGTCGATAGGGGCCGCCAAGCCTCTGAGAGAAGCAGCTTATATTTAAAATATTTCTAAAATAATTACTCTTCGTTTGTAGATCTAGATCTAGACCAGGCCTAGATCTAGAGGTCTGGACTGACTAGATTCTAGACTTATCGGACTAGAGTGATTATCCTTGACCTCTAGATCTAGACTAGGTTCTAGTCTAGACTCTAACTTAAGCATGATAAATAGGCACTACAATTCCTAAAAGATTGCTTTAGATCTATTCCATGACCACGACATGTACAAGGTAGCTTTGTTAAAGAAAACCTACAGCACTTAAGTGTTTTGTGGTATTAATAGTGTTTATTTTAGTTATGATTGAATGTTTAGTTTTGATTTGATTGATGTGGGGTGCTTTGTTGTTGTGGCTTTATATGGAATAACAAGTCTGTCGACATGTAGAAGAAGAAGAAGGCACCAGCAACATTTCATCAACATTCCACATTCTTCATCGCATGCACTGCACTCACTGCTCAGCCTCAGCACAGCCGTGCATCACAACTCTCTCCACCACGACTCCAGTGCACTCTTGTTTACAAAAATAGCCGACATTAGAAAACGCGCAACATCATCAAATTTGTACTATTTTGCCACAATATGGAAAAACATGGTCATATATTCTCACCACTATCAGACGATCCAAATATCTGTCGAACAGGAAAGCTGTTAGAAACAAAATGACTGCTCCCTTCCTCTAGTTTGATGCCAGCAGGCACAGCCATATTGCGACATTGCTCTTCCCTTGGTTTATTGTCATGACAACATTGCCATTGTTTACATGAAAATAACCGGTATTGTCAAAGAGTATCCCCTGCGTAGTTTATGATATGAAAGAATAATTTCAAATAATAGTAACTCTACGGGTGGTCTTTAGTGGTATTCCTTCTTACAATTTTCTGATAGGGTGTTTCATCCACCGATTTTATCATGTAACCAGGAAACAAAAACACAACATCTATCCGAATTGATCAATTAACCGAAAGGGTCTTATTTGCAATCCGTATCACTGTGAACCTTGAACCGAATTCGCACCAATTTTTTTTATTTACTTCCGGTTGAGGTTCTCGCAGTCACATTTACGATTGACGAGATTGATTGAGCCGAATCAATACGTAACGTAGTGAGTTTGCTTCTTCTTTAGATATTATCATACTAAATATCTAGTAGATCATGTGTATAAGTAATTGAAAAACAGTTTAATTATTAAGTTTTATCATAAACAATTTAGTATGAAAGCGCTCTCTGATGACGTGTGATTTCAGAGCTATCGCGTCATTGCATTTGCCAAATTTGCGCTTAGGCTTAGCCACCGAGCTTTGAGCCGTAACTCCTGCGTGGAGATACCCTACTAAAACACACCCCAGCAAAGCAGAGAGAGTGCTTAAGTCTAGAGACTAGAGTTCAATACGCATTAGCATAAGACCCTTCATGCTCAGCCTAAGACTAAGTTATACAAGTTGAAGCTCAACTTGAGTCATGGCTACATGACAAGGGCAACACTTAAAAGAAATTTGTTCAGTCTTTGAAGAAAAAGAAAACAAGAAATGAAACAAAATAGTCTACATCTCTTCTTGATTCTCACCTGTTTTTGATTTGTTCATGTAACACTGTCTCAGAAAAGAAATGAGACTAGTCTAGAGTCTACATCTACATGGTCTAGATCTATATTAGTATCTTGTAGATCTCGTGTTTTCCCCTATAAATTTATTTTCATTCTTGTATTTGTAGTCACTACAAGAATGGGGCCAGGGATCAAGGACTCCCATTCCCACAGCAGGGGCAGGGAAAGAAATCCAAGCTACAGTCCAGACCGCAAGTCTAGCAAGAAGACAAGACGGGAGGAGTCAAGACATCACAGGAGCAGGTCAAGATCAGACTCAAGAGACCGTTCAAATAGAGACAGGTATAAATCCAGCAGAGCTAGAAACAGATCTAGGTCCAAGTCCAGAGAAAGGAGGCGCAGCAGAGAACGAAGGAGATCATCCTCAAATAGCGACAGTTCAGACAGTTCTCGAGATTCTAGATCACCACCACCAAGGGAAAGGTACAGAAGAGACAGTCCTGTACAGAACTCGTATGGCAGAAACAGATCCCCACCTAGAAGGACACAATCAGTGAATGATAATAGCAGAGATAGAAGAGACTCACACAGAGGTGAAGGCAGGAAGAGAGAATCAAGATTCGACAAGGGATTTGATAGAGAACAGTTTGAAAAGGATCTCAACTCCAAAATCGCAAAGTACAGGGACGACATCAATCAAAATGGGGGTAAAGCTGATAACACTTCACGTCAGAATGGACACCAACGCAGACGTGATGACAACAATGATCAGCTAAATCTTTTCTTTGAGAGGTGAGGTTGTAAGAGATCAGCAATGTATTTAGTGCTGGTAAATGCTTCTTATGGAAATGCAAATTAGCTTGTTGGAATGTTTTTACTCTAAGAAACTAAATTTACTTATGTATCAGGTGGATAATAAAAGATGTAATTACATATTTTCATGTCTGTATGACTGTAAGATATCAATTTAAAATTTTGTGTTAGAAAGCAAACCATTCACCAGGATATATTCTTTATTTTCAGGAGAGGGCAAGAGCGACAGAAGATATCAGCCATGGGAATGCTTGAGGTATGGGGTGCATCTCCAGAGAAACCAGAGGACGAGTAAGCATTTACAAATAAGTTAAACAATAAGTAAGATGGTAGGTACAGTCTATGTTCTTGCCAAAAAAAGTTTTTTTCTTCAAAGCGGTAATACCCACTGAGACAGAATAATAGATACATGCTCATTACAGCAACAGCTAAACTAAGAGGAATAATGTTCAAAGTTCTTTGGAAGCACATAGCAAAGTTATATCCGAATGTGATATGCCATTTACCAGAATATGATTGTTTTTCTGTGATTCACAAGTAGATATATTCTTTTCAGAAAGAGAAATGATATTAAGTGGACCTTTTGTTCTTATTAAGTTCTGATGCAGCAGCTGAACAAGAGGAAGCAGAGCAGGAGGGTTCAGGGAGTAGTGGGAGTGAAGCTGATAGCGAAGGTTAGTTTCTATATATGTGCCACTCCCAACCCAGGTGTTAGAAGTAGTTTATTTAATGCTTGCAGCACCTTCTGGCAGCTTAGCCCCATCCAGGGCATTGGTAGTACTTTGTGAATGCTGGAATTGTGCATAATACCTCTGGAATTGATATGTATGCAGTATAAATGTAGCTACTAGCTAATAGTTCTTATTACTATTTTCTCCAATCTCCTCATGGACCTTTATTAGAGAAAGAGGCAGATTGAAACAACAAGTAAACCTGATACGTTGTTGCTTTGGATGATAGCAGAAAAAAATTATAGAGACAGACTGAAAGTATGAAACATGATATAACACTTATGGATGTTTATAAATGGTGATCACTTAAATGACTTCAGAATCTTAAAGAGGAGGTTGAGTTCTGGTGAGAGGTGAAAAAAGAATTTGTGAGGGTTTTCATTGTTAATATGCAAGTGTGGAAGAACATCAGAGAAAAAATGTTTCCTGAAAAGCATAGCTCTGTAAATGCCTTCATATTCTAAATATGACATGTAACAGCTTAACAATGAGGACAACATTCTTATCACACGTTTGTGTAGTCCCATATACATTTTCTGTGTACAGTGCTAGTTACTTTTATTAAGACTAGGCCAAATTTCTTATCATTTTGATGATTCCATAACCTTGCAGAAAAAGTTGCAGTACACACCAGTACTTATAATGCTTCATGATCAACTCTTTCTGATCGATTCCACACCGTTTCTTTCACAATGCAATCGCATTACAAGAACTCAACTTTATCTTTAACTCATTGCCTTAACTTATTCCCCTCTGTTCCTGTCTACATTAACCGGATAGATCGTGTATTGAGTAATTAGGACTGAGAGAATTAGTAGTCATAGGGTTGAATATGGGAATCAGTTGTGTGACTGATTTGTAATTTTTAAAAACTCGCTCATTTGACTGTACATGCTACTTGCATATATCTACATATCACCTCAGACCACCTGTACCTCCAAGTAAAATGTCCCTCTTGGAAATGTCCTTCAATTAAAAATCTTATTATAATTTTGACAATCAACATGTAAAGAAAGCATTCCTTCTGTTTACTAATTTGTACTCTCCTTTTTTTTTTCAGAGGAGAAACGAAGAAAGAGAAAAGAAAGGAAAAGGAAGAGGAGAGCAAAGGAAAAGAAGAAAAAGAAGAAGTCAAAGAAGAGGTATGTTTATCGAACAAGCAATTAATTGTTGTGGAATGTTGCAGTCAAATTTTGTCAGCATTAACTCTCTGCAAATGATCTGAGATAATGAGTGTTAGTGTTTTTTGGGTGGTTTTATTGTAAGACTGATATTCAGTTTGTTCCAACAGCAAGAGAAACACAGATATAAAAATCAAGCCATTTATTTGTACTACTATTAATAAGATTTTATACAAACATAGCTTTGTCCAGTTTTTGCTTATGATGGATATACGCTAATTATTATTTTTTTTTCTTTAAAATTGGTCATTGCATGCTGAGAATAATTCTGGTGTTGGGTAATTCCCTTTTTGTTGTAAGTGACATTTACTATTACTGGCAGTACAAAGAACCATCAGCCAGTAGACACATTAAGAGATTATTCAAGTTTTGATGAATAAAACAGATAATAGACTTGTGTCTTAAAAGGCCCAACATAACACATTACCCTTTCGATGTTAAATTTTTTGTTGTTTCTTTCTACCCTGAAAACAATCCCAATTTAAAGTCTTGCTAACTGTTTTTGCCATCTCGTTTTTCTTTATCTTTTGCATCTTTTTTTAACTGTAGCAGTGGCATTGGATAGCCGATTCAATAAATTGAACCATTTCAGTTTTTATGTATGTATGTATTGTTTCTATACACAGTAAGAAGATGAAGAAGAAAGCTGCCAGTGATGATGAGGATGACTCGGATTCAGATGATTCTGACAAGGCAGAAGATGATGAGGAGCAGTGGGTCGAAGTTTCCAAAAGTAAGATATCAAAATTGACTGTTGTTAAATCCTCATTTTCATCTTGCTCAAGCATCAGAGGAGGCGCGATAGCTCAGTCGGTAGATCATTGGTATTGTAATCCGGTGACCCGGGTTCGAAACCAAGTCGATGCGCTAGTGCCCTTTGGTAAGGCATTTATCCTCATTACTAGGTCCCTCGGAGAGGACCTAAAGCCGTTGGCTGTCTGGTTGCTTACTTACAAGCATTATGCTTTTTTTAGCAGTCAGGTAAAATGACCACCAATAACCAATTGCTGTTTATTGGTCAGTAGTGGATATTATAGAAAAAATGATGAATGTAACTTCAGTAATTGTAACCAATGCCTATCATTCTGTTTTTAGAACTTTAACAGTTCTATTGTAAATATCATCTGCGCATCAAAAGGTGAAGAGTAAGTTGCTTACAATAGCCAACATATCATTCTAATGAAAACATATGTGGTTGTTTTTCCTATGAACAATGTGCCAGTCCTCCCAGGGGACATTTGTCCTTTGATATTCTTCAAAATGGACATATAAAGAATGACGAAGCGATGATTTCTTTTTCATCATGACCAGAACTTAAGCTTCTCTTTGAATGGATGAAATATATTAAAAGCCTGTGTTATGTATTATTTTCATCTAAAAATGGTTTGGAAAATTTTAAAATTGGTTGGGAGAATTTACTTTTAAAGGGGTTACAACATTGACGCCTTCAAAGAAAACCATAAATATCTTTGTGGTTTGAGAATTTTTCCAGGATTTTTTGCATGTTACCGGGTAAGTACAGTAGAAGAAACATATGTAACATTTAAACAAAAATTACACGTTTTTTTTATCAACCTTCAATAATGTTAGCAGTTCACATTAGTAGAGAGAGCCCCTACGTGTAGTTACCATAGGCAGTGGGTTGAATGTTATCGATTTTGTTTTGTAGCAGGGAGACAAGGAGACAGTGATCTGATTGGACCAATGCCTGCCAGTGCTTCATTCTCAGCAGCAAGTTACATGGAGTAAGTAAACTAAGTACCGAAGCTGTGACATCATAAAAATCAATTTTTCGAATTTCTCAATTTTTTCTTCATTTTCTGAAAGAGCATAACAAATAATGTGCAAATGTCGAAAACCAGTTGAAATATTAAGTATTGGTTGAGATACGACCATCTGAATGAATAGACTTCCTATAGAAGCTCAGTGTTATATTGCTCTGAAGTACTGCAAAGAGACGGTGTAGTCTCAGTTTAATCAATTTATCAGGGGCCCAGAAATATTTTGATATTAGGCCACTGAGCACTACCATGGGCATTGTTTCACGTAACCTTCATAAGTACTATTCACTGACATCCCATTCAAACATATGTCAAATTTGATACATGCATTTCAATGGGTTGTTGGCGGAATTGTACGTATGAGGGTTTTCTGAAATACTGCCATGGTCTCATCTAGGGATGATTGAATATTTCCAAAATTCCCAACCCACCTCTCTCACTTGATAAGTTATCATGAATAAGGTGTATCCTCTTCTCCTAAGTCAACAACATGACCAGCACACATTAAACTAGAGAGGTGGTGGGGGCATGATATTATTGGGCAATGTTTGGATAGACGTTGCCATAGAGGATGATTGAATACCAGAGTTTTACGTATTTCCAGGGGTATGCCTTCAGCAAGACCTGAGTAATGTTCTTTCCCACCTTCTCTCTTCTCTCTCTCTCTCTCTTTCTGTAGCTTTGGTAAGGCCCTGCTACCTGGTGAAGGTGCTGCTATGGCTGCCTTTGTTCAGGATGGGAAGAGAATCCCTCGCCGTGGTGAGATTGGTCTGACTAGTAATGAGATCTCAAGCTACGAGGATGTAGGCTACGTCATGAGCGGTAGCAGGTTAGTCGTCATTATCCTTACCCAACAATCCTACTTTCATTCTTTAATAATTCATGTGATAGCTTAGCCGGTAGAGCAGTGGTCTCTTAATCCGGTTTCAAAACCAAGGCGATGCGCTAGTGCCCTTTGGTAAGGCATTAATCCTCATTACCAGGTTCCTCGGAGAGGACCTAAAGCTGTCAGCCTTCTGGTTACTTACCTACAAGCATTTATGCTTTCTTAGCAGTCAGGTAAAATAACCACCACCATGTAAACCAGGGCCCCATCTTATTGATCCAAATCGCAAGTCCTACAAACATTCGCAAGTTTGCAATCTTCTATCTATTATGTCATAGTTGTTATTGATATCAATCACAAATAAGTTGCAATTAATATCAAGACGGGGCCCAGATCACCTAAAATTAACTTTGCCTGGCATTCTATGGCTGAACATTTCAAAAACATGAAGGAAAACAAAGGAATTACATAACATGCTGACACACTGCTGCATCAACGTACGCCTATCCCTTTGTTTAAAGTGATAGATATTTCAAATTCTCTTAACCCTATTTTAACTGGGCTATATCAGACCAGGTTTTTACTGGAGGAGGGGGGGGGTGGTCAATTTGACCCCCCCCCCTCCAAGATCTTGGCCGTTTCACTGCCAATCGCATACATATCAAGTGAAGTGTAAAGAATACTATGGTAATTTCAATTTTTTATAAAATTCACTCATTTGCATATTCATGGTAATTTATGAAAATAAAGTCATACAATTCACAGTTTTTCCCATAAATCATACAGTGTTCATATATATGCATTCTTTTTCACTACATATATTGGTAAGACCATTTGGAATGATAATACAACACAAAAATTTGGAAGAGCCCGGTTATTCCTTATGTTATCTGTTGTTTTGATAATTTCTTATGTATTTCATTGTTTTTTTTAGCTTATGTATTTTATTTTTTTTTGTTGTTTTATTTCATTTATATCCACAATTCACCTTTATTGACCCCAAAACAACCACCTTAACTTTAAACAAGACTAAATTCCAATGTTTTATCTCTTTTTAGGAAAAATGACATTTCCATATGTTTTGTACATAAATCACAAAAATGAGCTATTTTCAGGCTGAAACTCAATGACAAAAGGTCACATGACTTTGTTACTATAAATCTGATTTTAAAAAAAAATGTTTTAAAAGATGCGTAAGACTCCAAAGAAAAAAGTCATAAAAAGAAAATTTGATATCTGCTGCGGTTTCGGAGGAGTCACGAAATTTCCACNAAATTTCCGGGGGGGGGGGGGGGGGGGTCAAATTGCCCCCCCCCCCCAGTTAACGTAGGGATAGAGGTAATATGAGAAGCTGATATTTTAATGTAATGAAAAGTGAATTGAGCTGGATGGGTTGTATGTTGAAAAGGGAAGATGATACACAGGTGAAAAGAGCATGGGATCGAGAAGTGGATGACATAAAAGGGAAAGGAAGATTAAAAATTTAATGGAAATATATGGTGGAGAAAGAAAGCAGTAAGTTCGTTCTCTTTTAAATGCGGATGCTGGAGACAAGTAGTAGATGGAGGGAGTGTCATCTTGGCGCAAAAGTCAGTAACCCCGTGTAAGAGGTGAAATGCTGACTTTGATAAATGATGATGTTGTGCACTGCTTTGCTACTATGTACATCATTATTTGTAAATATCATAATTTTCCTCACTATCACTGATACTCTAATATATCCCTGTCTGTCTGTGTTATTATTCAGACATCGACGTATGGAAGCCGTCCGTCTGAGGAAGGAAAACCAGATCTACAGTGCGGATGAGAAGAGGGCCCTCCTGTCATTCAACAAGGAGGAACGCGGCAAGAGGGAGACCAAGATCCTCTCAGACTTCAAGGATATGGTGCACAAAAAGACTAATAAGGCGAAGTAAATGTAGAGACATTAGAGAACAATAGATGCATCATAGTCCATTGCTTGGATGACTTCAAGAGATCGTTGAATTCTGAGAAAGTTGAGCAAATAATTTGTGAACTTTTTGTTTTTTTAAATCTTTGTTTGGAAGAGGATCATAGAAAAAAGTCCAATGAAAAGGATGGCTTTTCAAATGCTCTCATATTCTACAACTGACAAGTACCAGCTAAAGGCAATGGACCACAACTTTCACGTTTGAGTCCCATATACTCACTTATGTGTATAGTGCATATTACCATGAGGAAAACTTCTCCATAACCTTTTCATTTGGATGAAAAACCTCGCAGTATGCACCAACTTTTATGTGCTGCATAACCAACCGCTCCAAAGGTTTCTTTGACAATGTAATCGCACAAACAGAACTGGTCTTTATCTGTAACTTGCGATATGTATGTCTTTGGTTTGACTCCTGCCTCGGTACTACTCTCCTCCAATGGCAAGGTATTAATGTTAAGTTGCCACTCCATACCCAAGAGAGAAATGAGACCTAGTATGTTGAAAGGTATTGAGATTGTATTTGCCATAGGCTGTCACTGATACAATAGATGGAAAATCAAAGAAAAGAATTGAGCAGAATTTAAAAAAAATGTTCAGCAAATCATGATGTATAAAAGAACTATTCTTCACAAAACCATTTTTTCATATGTTTGCATCAAATAATGAAATGGTTAGCAAATGAAATGATGTATGCTTAATGATTTCCTGTACTAAAGAATTTAATTCTGCTACATTCAAGTGTAAATTGCAAATTTTCTGTGTACAGTAGAGCTTTGTTTATTATTTGTACCCATTCACAATTGACTAAACATGTTATAAGGATGTGTTGAAGGAGGTTTAAACATTTCATTCTATAAAAGTTTGATATGTCGTCCATTTTCATTAGAAGTGTGTTGCAGTTATATACAGTATATTCCTGTTCGGAGTACCCATTCACGTCTAGCCATAGGTACACAGACATATTAAACCAAGAGTCTACCTTTTGTATGTTTATTCTCATAAAATGTTATTTTTATCATCAAATTATTTATGATTTTTTTTTTTAAAAATAGAACTCTTTTCTGTCTGATTATGAGATGATGGTCAACCAAACATGAGGGATTTCAAAATACTGAGAGGGGGGGGGGGGGGGGG